>QVRM01004441.1:0-73650 GCA_003439945.1 Dermanyssus gallinae
TTGAAGATATACCTCACGGTGAGTTTCAAGCCCATAGGGGACGGAGGATGGTCTAGAATTACAAATGACCTTCTTAAAAAATATTCTAGGCTTGGACATGTTAATGCGCACACACTCTTTGCCAGGGAAACCTACATCTCGATACCTGGCTTTCATACAGTATATTGCTCTCACAATATATATAATATATACCATCTAACGAATTGGCAAGGGCGCATCTTTAACATAGCCCTCATAGCATTGTTTTGCACTTCCTAAACCCGATACAGAACATAATTGTAATCACCTCCCTACAAGAGAATGCCGTACTAAGTACCGGCACGACGTTTTGTAGATCAATATCAGACCATCCAACGAATACGTATACGACGGCCGAAATAATTAAATATTGTGTAACAATATATATATATACATACTTAAATATCTGAGGACATTTTGATCAACAACAGGGGTCAAACCATAAAAAAGATAATCTTCGCTTCTAACCAATAGATGAGAAATCGACAGGGGATATCATGAACGACCTTACACCAAGAAGAGAACGTGCCATTTTTGACGGCTCAGATAGCTTCAGCGGGGTTGGCTTCAAATCCTCTCGTCAGCTTTACACCATGCTCGATCCAAACTGCTTCCGCAGGGTGACATTTGGGATATCACGGTCTCGTGCACGGCGGCCGTATCCTACTTACATCACAGCTCAGTTGAGCCAGAATGGTAGCGGAACATATAGAAGCCGTGACCAGCAGGTAAATACTTTGAACTAGTTTGGTTTTATATTTCGAACATATCGTACTCAAGACCTTGAGGCTCATTAGTGTGAGAACGTATTTTATTTTTAAAGATTTAGCTAAACGCATAAACGTTTAGAGGATATCAACGACAATGTTGGCTCTGGCTGCCATGCAATCATACTATGATATATATATATATATATATATATATATATATCATACTATGATATATATATATATATATATATATATATATATATATATATATATATATATATATATATATATATATATATTATATATATAGTCTGTCCATATAGGACAAGCGGTTTCCTCGTCGAGATCTGTCAACATTAGAACTCCACAAGGATCGGTGCTGGCACCGTTTCTCTTCTTGATTCTTATTAATTTCATTTTGCTTAATATAAAAAAGAGTGCATTAGTGAAACGATAGCTTTTACCGATGACGCTTCACTTTATTCAGGGTTAACTCTTCAGCCCTCGATATAACGCGCTCACTACCTTATGTGAAGGAGGCAATCACAATCTTCAATTATTTTGGTCGTCGTTTACGCGTTCCATTGGATGGCCTGATATTGCTCTACAAAACGTCGTTTGTGCCGGTACTTACGTACGGCATTCACTTGTAGGAAGGTGGTTAGAATTTTGTTCTGCATCGGGTTCAGGAAGTGCAAAACGATGCTATGAGGGCTATATTTAAGATGCGCTCTCGCCAATTATATATATATATATATATATATATACAGGGTGTTCCTATTTGTGTGGCCAAAACGCTAGGGTATGGTCAAACTCGGTGAGAAAATCATTTTTGCCAATGGGTGGAAGCCGGGAAAACGTTTTGTTTAGGAGTGAGGATGAAATTTATAAAAGCAGTTATTCAGCCTTTTTTCTTCTACATAGTTGTGCAAAATCTACGTTTGAGGGAGAACCGCACAAAGGAACCGATCATACCGGCGTGTTTGGCGGAAAATTCTGCACAATAAAGTATACATTACTAGCTTGCGTAGCAAAAAGCGAATAGCCAGATTAAGGAAAGTCATAAAAGTCAAAATGTTACGTTAACGCTTTTTTTGTGCAACATCGTAATTTTTTCCATTACGACCGAAAATGTACGTTCAAAAGACTACTCTCAGGCAATAGCAAATTTAATGCCCACTGCATTTGTACCAAAGTGATGGTGCTGCGTTACGTAGTTGCCAAGTAACTAAGCTTTTTCGATAGCCATATCGAAAGCGAAGGCATGCATATTTCCGTAGGGCGTATGAGAAAATTAGGTACATATTTTGAGGTTTGGTAGAACTCAACAAGAGAATAAATTTTCCTAGTGGAAGGAGGGGGCGGAAACGTCTTGGCAAATTTTTACGGTTCTGAACGTGAAAACTTGCACGTAAAACATAACAACTATGACTGTCGAAAAAGCTTAGTGACTTGACAACTACGTAACGCAGCACCATCACCTTGATACGAAAATGATGGGCATTAAATCTGCTATTGCCTGAGCGATTGTCTTTTGGACGTGCATTTTTGGTTGTAATGGAAAAAATTACGATGTTGCACAAAAAAGCGTTAACGTAACATTTCGACTTTTTATGACTTTCCTTAATCTGGCTATTCGCTTTTTGCTACGCAAGCTAGTAATGTATACTTTATTGTGCAGAATTTTCCGCCAAACACGCCGGTATGATCGGTTCCTTTGTGCGTTGACTGGTTCTCCCGCAAACGTAGATTTTGCGCAACTATGTAGAAGAAAAAAGGCTGAATAACTGCTTTTATAAATTTCATCCTCACTCCTAAACAAAACGTTTTCCCGGCTTCCACCCATTGGCAAAAATGATTTTCTCACCGAGTTTGACTATACCCTAGCGTTTTGGCCACACAAATAGGAACACCCTGTATATATATAAGATCCTATCCATCGATGCTGAATCGTCTTTATGCAGCTACGTTTGGCTTGAAGATAACTCGAGGTTTAGTCCCTGCTGAGCTTGCCTTTCCTCTAGTCCCTTAGCAGCGGAAAACCCTCCAACGGCCACAACTTTTGTGATAGCTCGTGCATAGAAAACATCTAGCGTCCAACCTCTTGTATACAGACTGCCGGTCGTGTGGTAGAGATAATAGATGCCTCATAAAATCCGTTACTTCAAGTCCCTGACCTGTTGCCACCAAGTTATAGCTGAGTAGTTTTGTGTGTCAGTATCGCTAATTATACGGTACAGGTATTTACTTTTTGTTTTCACTATTTTCTTTTTTTGTCTTTTTATCCCCAAACTCGTGTACCACTTTTTATAACAATAACGCAAGCATGTGAATGTATGCAGTTCCGTGAATGAGCCATGTGTGAACACATTTTTTTAGTGTAGGGTGAATGCTTTTGCGTACTCTTGCTACGAGTGCGGGGTGTTCTCCCTCCCGAGCAGTGAGCAGGCCCGGAACTCGACTCTTGCGATTGGATCTTCGTCCACCAAGACCCCTACCCACTAAACATATCTACGCTCTTAAGCTTCACTCTCTAATGGCCCAGACATACATAGAAAAGTGCTATGGGCCATTAGGAGAAGTGGCGAGCGCCTAACGGATTATTTGACCGAGGTCACTCACGTCTGAGCATCATGTCTGAACCCAAATATATATATATATATATATATATAGCCGTGGGGACACTACTTAAAGTACTATCATACTTTTAGTAGTAAGTCCAAGGCAGTACATTCTACAGCATATGTTGTCACCATTTTCAGTCAGTTTGTAGAGCCGTTTGGCATGTTGCTACTTTGTTTGCAACATACATTTAAAGCTCTATGAGGCACACGTTTCGAGATGATTCCGGTGTCTGTCCGTGTCATGCTTACTCCATTATATCGATTGTTCAAACTTCAGCAGAATCAGCGGGCTTGCGCCAAACGCCTCCTTGTGCGGATCATTTAGCGACATCTCGTTGATCGGTCTCATAAGCATTGAGTCCTCTCCGTTATGCAGCGGCAGACCTCCATTGTGCATGCAAAGGCTTGCTATCTTCTTTGCT
This sequence comes from Dermanyssus gallinae, assembly GCA_003439945.1. Taxonomy (NCBI): domain Eukaryota; kingdom Metazoa; phylum Arthropoda; class Arachnida; order Mesostigmata; family Dermanyssidae; genus Dermanyssus; species Dermanyssus gallinae. The sequence continues at coordinate 3,775 of QVRM01004441.1, forward strand.
TCATTTGCACACACCAATTGAGTGCTATTTTATCTGAAAGCTAGAATTGACAAGGAATCGCTGTTATTTGCATAAATTTGCATAAATTGTGGCAGTCTGACCCGCATGTATGTACATATGTGTATATCCTCGTTTTTAAAGCATTTTGCCTATTTATGTATGTAGATATATATCATTTTAATAAAGAGATGCAAATACTGGCGTGTATATATATATATATATATATATATATATATACAACTCACTGTTTACATGAAATATAATTTAAATATGTCAGAATAATAGCATTTTATTATTAATAGCATATTTTAGATATAACAAAATGTATCCATGTTAATAGCCTGCCGCATTTTTCGTTTCCCCGCACTCAAATGATAGCGCGACTAGCCATTTTATTGTCGTGCCAGACATGACTAAGCTCCAGCGTAGTATCCGTTTGTTTGTACAAATTCATCTGTTCGTATATAAATCAAATGGCATTAATGTTTCTGCATACGTGTGCCATCGTCATCATCGTCCATGAGTTAACCTTTTGCTCAGCCAAGCGGTTCGAAGTAAACATACTATTAATAGATCATCGTCTCGCATAAACCTGCAAGACTAAATAATAATTATGATGCCAAATGCGAGAATAATTAACAATATTCTCAGTACGCAGCGGACTTATATATATTATGCTCTCATACACAGCAAGTATGCCGGTGACGGCCGTAAAACTGGTACGGTTGGCGAACGTTCTCGTTCGAAAACGCAACGCCAGTCTACTTAGACTGCTCGTATATTAGGCTCGCAATGCATGGAATAACAGGTATGCTAAGTAGACGTTCTAATCACTTCTAAAACGCTCTAGTACTCTATCATAAATGTTTGAGCAGTTGAACGTTTGAAAAATCTAGTGCTCCTGAGAGAGGCGGTCTATAGATGCATTTTGGTGAATACCTGTATACGTAATATATCAATTAGGGAGTAACAAAATAGAACAGCAGTTTGATTATATCGTGGCATAGTTCCTTAGAGCTCTCCACACTTGTACCAGCTTGTGCTTTATATTGTGACGCCTTTGAAGAGTAGTAGTAGTAGCAAGTTTTGAGGCAAAACGTGTGGCAGTATTTGTTACAGATATATGGCTTTGACAAATACAGCCTTCTTCTTCACAGCAAGATTGATTCGGCGCACATCGCACTTCTTGCGTCAAGATGGTGAAAAGTTATGTCCCGCATGATGCTACCTTACCCTCGATTGCCGTAGATGAAGATAAATGAAACGTCAAGGATAACTTGTTGGCTTCAATAAAGCCTTACGACGTTCACTATTACACGTTGGTACTAGGTGAAGATGTTATGCTCTTACTTACCGCTTCAGGCGTGCCACACACTAACGACCCGCATTAAAAAAATAGTCTGCAGAGTTATGCAACATAAGGGAAATATTAAGGCTCCATAGCCGTGCCTGATAGATTGCCCATGCAACGTGCGTGAACAAAGTTTCACGGTCTTGACAATGTCGTGCCTCTGGCCGGCAGCAAATTATTGAGTTTTCCGTTTTCAGCATCAAGCAGGATCAGCTATAGCTTCCGTCATTATCGTACCGCGTTGTACTTGCAGAATCAGTAACACAGAAGTACTCAAACCGTTTGAGAGCACATGGCAGTTTTCGATCACGTTACAGTGGTTTAAAGATTTACTGTTTTTGCGGTCACTCTCCTTAAAAACCGCCGAGCCGAACTATGTATGAAAATGGAAACCGTTGACTAATATAGCAAACCTCTCAGAATTCGACACTAGGTAGTCTTTGGTGTCTTGCTTTGCCGCCTAAAGCCTGTGAGGGCATTGAACAAACTTAAAAACATCTATAGCCTGAAAATTGTTTTCTTAACATACTCAGTTAAGCCTACGACCTTATATACGGTCATTTAACTTCTCGCCCATTATCCGCAAATGTCGTTTTGGGATTACTTGGTTACTTGCAGTGAGATATGGCTCTACTGTGATGACGTAGGCATAATAACATTATGATTTCTAGCGCATATGGTTCTCACTCAACCCTAGCGAGGTAATCACCTAAATAGGGGTTGATAATTGCTAGTGAATCGGAGACATTGTGCTCTTCGAACTTTGGGGTGTTTTCTGTAGGCTAGAAGCCACCACTGAACAGACAAACTTGTTTACAAGAAGAAACACATTAGTTGCATAGTCACTGGAGAGATTGCACACTCCGTTATTTTATTTTGAGAACACCCATAGCAAACGTAAAGATTCCGCAAGGAAAGCAGACGATCGATACAATGCTTTGCAGCCATAAGCTGTAATAAATGCAAGCAAAACTATCCAAACGCGCCAGAAACTTATCAACAGAAAAGTGCCCTCTCGCCGGGACACCGCTTGACTTTATACGAGTCGTCGCTCTGTTTGATATTATATTTTGCATACCAAATATGCAAAATAGGATTGTCTTGTTGAATACAGCGAGCACAACATTTTGTAAAAACATGCTAATCAATATTAAACATGACTTTAAAATATTTAAATATTTTACACTCTCAATTTTTTGCGTGATCGACATAAAATATATTTTGATGGCGTGAGATCGAAAGCTTTGCTGGTTGCTAAGCAGGTATCAGTCGAATATATATATATATATATATATATATTGGTGTAATATTTTACGCATAATATTATGGTCAATTGATTGACCACGCCGCCGCCAATGGGATCGCTACGGCAAGTTCAACTGCACAAACCTATGTTAGCAAACCACACTGTTTTGTTGCGACACTCAATGCAGCTCACGTGAAAGGCTACACCCGCGAACAGGGAAATCTCATAATCGGTACGTCTCTCTGCTGTTAAGTCGCATGCATAAGTACACCAGTAGCTAAACGTGTTCTCTTACGTGCTTCCTAGGCGTGTTACTCCTGCATCTAACACTAACTGTTCGATGTCACGTATTTGCTAAGATTGGCTAGAAACAAATGATCAAACTTTGTGCAACAGTAGCCGTAGCAGGCTTGCGACGTAAGCTACTTAAGCCCTGCTGAAAACCGTACGAACCCCTCGCTAAGAGGATGCATCCGTGGACGTTTTTTTGCCAATTTTGCATGTTGGCCCAGACCTACAATAATCGATGCAGACATACCTACTGTGCGACAGGAACCCGCTGCAGCAGCCGCAAGAACACATTATGCTCTTCACGCATCAAACCTTATACCAACTGCAAGGTTTGTTCATATTTTAATTTCGCGTCTGTCGAGAGTCACACATGCGACGCCGATATATACGAGACGTGACGACGACAACAACAACAACAACAGCAGCAGCAGCAGCAGCAAAAACAGTAACAACAGCAACAACAGCAACATCAGCAGCAACCACAACAGCAACAACAACAACAACAACATATTATTAATAATAATAATAACAAGTTTAGCGACAGCCCCAAACAGCAACAAGAATAACAACAACAACAACCAGAACAACAATAACATCAACAGCGCAGGCACAATAGATATAGTTGTAGACCGCGAACAGTTTGCCACAACTACATGACGCAGTCGAATCGAGACTTGGCGCAAGTAGAGGAAGTGCGAAGTGCGTGTGCGATAAATCTCAGCACGTTAATTATGAAGCACCTGCGAGGTGGTGGTGGTTGTGGTGGTGGTCTCTCGGCAAGAGGCTACTGTGATAAGCTACTGAGCACGTCACATGGCAGAGAAAGAAACTGAAGTAAACTGCCACGTCGGACGGGCGACGACAATGACGACAATACGGCGACGCTGAATGACGACCAGAACAGACCACGAAGCGTGAGGCAAAGCCCAGCACAAAGAAGGCTGGCCTGGCTCGTAACGAACGCCGTGCCAGAACGTCCGTCGTCGTTGAAGATCGAGTGTGACCGATTGATACGAAGCCCGGGAAGGTTGGGCTGCGGTGGGCAGACACAACCTTGGACGACCCAATCGACCCAGAGCTCCTCGTAAATCCGGGCCGACGATACGCATAGGCGCGCGTCGGCTGTGACCGCAAGCATCCAGGCGCACGTGTTACACACAATTGGACGGCGCCCAAACGGAGGAGAAACGACAAAGTGGTCCGACAAAAAGGCCGGTTCCACATCGACACACGACAGGACAGGGATTAGGGATTCTTTTGATACGGCACGAAGTCTGTCTGCTTCTTCTGCTTGCCTGTCTCACGCGATGTGGTGGCTATTAACGAACGACCGGGGGACGACACGATGACAGCATGGCAGCATGAGGAGCGAGGCCAAAACCCGGCTTGACCGGCTTGAAGCTGAAAGTGAATACCGCCGGACCACAGGCAACAACATATTCGCTTTGTTCTGCGAGTTTGAGCGAAGCGTTTGTGCGTATTACGGTTAGAGAAAGAATCAGACCGCGTTAAATAAGTATACATTTAAAGTATACATTGGGCTTCTGAAGCAGACAGTGATGAGGCTTGTATCAACCCTGCGGTGCCGTATGTGTTCCGTCAATTCTGAAAATCAGAGTTAAGTACCGCAATTTTATAAATGGGCAAACTAGCCCTAAATATAAGCCTGAAGGAAACAGGGTCGAAAGCCCAACGTGCAGAGTCTAGACTTAAATACATATAGAATGCTAAATAAATATGGGTAACTGTAGTGAGCAGTCGTAGCCGTCTCTAAGTACGGCACCGGCTTTCTTCAGCTTAGAACACCAATTGCTCGTTTAGATTGCAAGGCTATCCATCAATCGGAATAAATATTGAAAACCACACAATTATTGAGAAGGTTTGTGTTTGAGCTGAATTTTATTGAGACGCGTTAACAGACGTTTCCATTTCGTCGGCACGACGTCACCCGACTTTACAAGAGAAAAATTAACAGTGAGCAATTATAAATGCAAAGAGACTAAAACGTTATGTCGTAACAAAATGTTTATTGGGCTGTTTGTATAGTTTTATATAATGGAGGAAGCAGTTAAACATTTAATGTGCAACTTCATATAAATATAAGATCTACAATGAATAATATGTATTTAAGTAATATTGCCAGCTTAAGCCAAGGCAAGAAGGCAGATTATACATGAAGGGACAAGTAGGCCAATACGGTGAAATTACCATTAAACGTTTTATTCAGGATACGATTTAGTTCACACTATAAGGCGTAGCGAGTATGGCTAGCGCCTGCAGAAGGGGAACATCGTGCTTTCTACCCGTAAGCTACCCTAGTACCCGATAGCTAGCCTACTTTGAATAAGCCGATGATGACAGGCATTTTTCTCTAGGACTTCGTGCATTCAGTCTACTAGACGTAAGCTTTATTAGATCAATTCCTCTGTGTTAAGCTAAATGAGGCTGAAACAGAAAAGGCTCATATAGACACTTGGTCCTTTGTTATATCGGAAAAGAAGGCATTGTTGACCACCGACGTCAAGGGTATATTCTACGCATAAACGCCGAACTCGTGTATAGGCGGCCTGCCGACTGGGCCTCCAAGCAAGCGCCATTATTAACTTTTGCAAAAGCGGATGCCGACAAAAGGCTGGCATAGCAAATAAAAATAAATGGGTAAGCATACACTCACAAAGTTAAGAAGTTTGATAACACAGTTTACATGAGCCTTCATATGGAACAGTGCTAGCTGTAACTGTATTAACAAAATCAATGAAACTTTTAACAAAGAACTGGCGTATACATGCCGCTTCAGGGTAGCAGCAAAACTAGACGACGGTATTCTTTATTAGGATTTCAATAACAGAAACTACAAAATATTACTTGTTATTTGTAAGTATTACTTTTAAACTATTTGCGAGCGCTATTATTTTTGTTGTTGTTGCCGTTGTTTTTGGAATCGTTTAGTATTTTTTACGTTTCTTCTTATTTAGTTAAAATCGCCTATAAAAGATCGTCCTTCAGATAATAAACACATACACACACATATATATATATATATATATATATATATATAGATATATATATATATATATACATACACACACATATATATATATATATACATACACACATATATATATATATATATATATATATATATGTACGTGCTAGAGACAACGTACGAGCCTCTTATGCTTTCTAAGTCATGCCGGTCTGTTTAACTTCTTTATAAATAAAAATTAATATTACCACAGTTTCGTATCTGATAGATAGTACGGGACTCATTTTCTAAATGGCTTACCCACTAAGACCTAGGCCTGCCCCGCGTCCCCTCAAAGTGCCCAGAACTATCTGTCTATTACTTCAGACCCTTTCCGCATTGGAGGACTTCCGTTTGACCTTACCGGTTCTGCCTTATCCGTTTGGAGATCTCTTAATCCCTTATTTTTAGAGAGAATTCAGCGCTACTCGGCGCGAGCAAAGAAGAACTTGACTCTGACTTAGGGAGTAAACTGCTAAGTCCCTGTAAGATGGCATTGCCATTAAGCTTCCTTCCTAAGCCTTCCTCCCACCCTCGTTCTTAAACATTCTTCCCTACTTGTCACCCAGGTACCCATTGGTGTATGTGTTGTGAGTCCCGCACCTTTTTGCAAAGTAGTGTCGTCCTCTATAAATGTCATGTCCTCTCTGTCTACATATGTTGCAAATGGATGTTGACAGATATCAATAACTGACAATCCGGAGTGGCATTCATATGTGTACGCATTTGTCCTGTTGACTACCCAGCGGCCGATACCATCTAGTGAGTCTAGCAAAGCCACCGTTCTTTCCGAGTCTGTCCCCTCTGATTTCGAATTCAGGTCTCCTCCTATAATTATCGGAGCTTTCCTCAGCAAAGCTTTTATCTCTCTAACAAGAGGTACTCTATCATCGTTTCTGTTTGTCCTTACCGTTCGCACACAGGTGGCCACTAGTTCCAATTTAGATAACGTTGTTGCGACAATAACCTCGGTTGCTATTTTCGCGCTAAATGCTCCCATCGTTGGTGTATCCAAAATGGATACACTCCGCTTGGCCTAATTGGACCTTCTCTGCACGATATCAGAGCTGGTGCCTGTAGAACTTCGGTGCATAAACTCGCTCTGTTGCCCAAGCCTCCCTCAAAATCAGAACATTACTCTAAATAGTACCCAAACAGATCTAACGCCCCCTTTCCCTTGTGGTTTCACGTCACTATCTGAATACCTACATCTACTACGTTTGCAAGCTTAATATTATCTTGCTAGCTCTGCTGGCTCTCGCATTGCGCTGCCTGTTTGCTGTGGCATTCAGGTCGACTTTGAATGTGAGGAAGATGTCATTGCACGATTTGCACCTCTGTCCTCCCGTACAGGTCCGGTCATGTGAGGGTCATTTGTCGTTGGTTGCATCATTGGTGAGGTGTCTAACAGAGCAGCCGTCAATCTTCCCAGAATACTCAAGATAGCTACTTGGATGGCCCTAGCCACCGTCTGCGCGATGATATCTTTTAACATCGGCATAATCGTTGTAATAACATACATAACATACATTGTAATAATACAGTTGTTTGTCATCGCGTCTTTAGTTTTTTTTTACGAGTATCGTGGCTCAGCCTCAATCACCATCAGGTGTTTCCTATATCGGGGACGTTGTACAACGGGGTTCTTCTATCTTTTTTTTAACGTGCTTAATAAATAAGTCGCACACACCATTGAAACGGGGCTCCAGAGAATTATCGTTCGTTAAGAATATGACTTCACCTTGCTTTGCCAGGACAATTTTCGGAGCACGAGCTCGCCTGGACCAGGCCATCGTGGTAAACTCCGATTCGCCCGATATCTCTTCACCCCCCTCGGTCCTCTCGCTCGGGCGTCCTCGGTAGTGACTTCCATGTTTGACGAAGGAGCAACTGCCTGCAACACATGCGTTTACCTTTATTGCTTTACCCTTATTGCAAGTGTCTCCCACAGGGCTCACTGCGGGGCGCGTTCCACATGCCGGCTTACGGGACGGTGAGCGAGATCGCCCGCATCGCTGATTGGTCCAACAATGCGTTCGTCCGCCTCTCCAATCACATGCACGTACGCAGGTACGTCACGCTGCCTCCATCTACTGTTTTATTAGTGCCTGTTGCTCTAATGTAATAAGTGCTGTTTATTGGCATGTTGCTAGCTGCTCCTGCGCCGCGCCCGTTTACAATCAATCGGTACCGTTTGCTTACTATGCAGTCACATGCCAGACCGTTATTGGCTTTCGATTGATAATAATAATGGTGATGGCATCCGGGAAGTCCTGGGGGGGGGGGGGGGTTGTAACTACGACGGCGTCGTTCGTGATTGTCGTGATGATGGCTAGTGATGGTAAAGGGACTGTAGGTGATAGTTAGGCAGAGCTGATAAAGAAAGAGCCACTACGTTTATGCCGCTTATAGTGAATACCTCATCGTGTGGTGGTACCTGATACGACAGTACCACACGATAAGGATAATGACGGATGGGGTAGCTCGAATGGGGGTTAACGGTGAAAGTAGTGGCAATGCTGGTAAATGCGAAGTTGGCCATTTTGACTATGGTTACGACTATGGTAGGGTGATGAGGAAAACGGGAGAGAGTGATAAAGCCAAGGAGGTGGTGACGTTAGGTAGAGATGATGCAGGTGGATATGAGGGACAATAATGACCGTTCAGGTTGACACTGCTTTTCACACTAGTGAATACCTCATCGTGTGGTGATGCCTGGTTGACACTGCTTTTCACACTTATCGAATCATATAGATCTCACAGATGTTAGGCTCACTGATGCTCATGGATTTCCACGCTTAATTCTAAATTTAGTGGTACTTTCCGACAGCCATACACAAACGCGTTTGCACCATGTGAGAACTACTTAACAACTGTCTAGAGCATGCGAATAAACGTTCCAGAGAATGCTGTTTCAGCCGCAAGCAAATGGTTCGTTGATAAGTTTCACAAGATTGTTAAGGCGAAAGACAAACATATTCAAATTTCATAAGTTGTTTGCGTTTGATGTGCCTAGTGATATGCTGTCAAAATTGCAATTAAATACAATACAAAATGTATGAAAATATCGGCTGTTTATGAAGTAGCACTTTGGATTGGCTGGCGCGCCTTGTAGCATGCGTCACAGAGCGATTACAAGATTGATAGGTGTCAATGCCGCATAACGTCGCTACCGCCGAATATAATGGCTTTGTTGTCCGAAATACACAGTCATACTCATAAATCGTCACTAAGTTCGCTACACTTCAGAAAGGACACGAAGACCGATGCGACGAAACAAACGGCACCTCAGGTCGCAAAAAAAGAATCAAATAACCTATATATGGCACTTCCTATATGCATGGACTTCATGATGTAGTAATTTCCAAGGTCACCAAAGAGACGCGTATGCATACATATATATATATATATATATATATATATATATATATATATATATATATACATACACACATATATACGTGCTTGCGACAACGTACGAGCCTCTTATGCTTTCTAAGTCATGCCGGTCTGTTTAACTTTTTTATAAATAAAAATTAATATTACCACAGTTTCGTATCTGATAGATAGTACGGGGACTCATTTTCTAAATGGCTTACCCACTAAGACCTAGGCCTGCCCCGCGTCCTCTCAAAGTGCCCAGAACTATCTGTCTATTACTTCAGACCCTTTCCGCATTGGAGGACTTCCGTTTGACCTTACCGGTTCTGCCTTATCCGTTTGGAGATCTCTTAATCCCTTATTTTTAGAGAGAATTCAGCGCTACTCGGCGCGAGCAAAGAAGAACTTGACTCTGACATAGGGAGTAAACTGCTAAGTCCCTGTAAGATGGCATTGCCATTAAGCTTCCTTCCTAAGCCTTTCCCCCACCCTCGCTCTTAAACATTCTTCCCTACTTGTCACCCAGGTACTCATCGGTGTATGTGTTGTGAGTCCCGCACCTTTTTGCAAAGGAGTGTCGTCCTCTATAAATGTCATGTCTTCTCTGTCTACATATGTTGCAAATGGATGTTGGCAGATATCAATAACTGACAATCCGGAGTGGCATTCATATGTGCACGCATTTGTCCTGTTGACTACCCAGCGGCCGATACCATCTAGTGAGTCGATACCATCGCGTAGATACATTCTACGCGATCTCAATTTAAGATCGCTTGGCGAATGATGCAGGCCTAGGCTGTTCTAGGCTGAAAATAACCACGTTCACTTACACAATTTGTCATATGAATTGACAAATAAAAGCCATTCTTTAAACTTATTATTATAAACAACAAGCTTATGTGTTTAGTATAGCTATGAATTTAGATCCGTATGGGTTAAATGATAGGTTGTGAAGTGTTTAATTTGTCTAAGTCGGGCTGTTAAAGGCTTGCTGTCAGCGAGTAAGTACCGCCGTATTGTTTCCCCCCCCGCTATTAGGCGTTGGTGGTGTGTTCGAGACAGAGAGTAAATGTATACGTAAATGTGAACGTCGAGAGTCGGTTTCCGAGCTTGCCCTTCCTTCCTCGATAAGTTTGCGGCTCCAGCCGCCTGGTCAGTAGGAGCAGTCAGAGCCTAGTAGGGAACATGCATTTGCTACTCAGATCAAACGCTGCTCCAGTTGCTGCTGCTGCTGTTGCAATCTCCGCTGCACTCGGCTTTACTCGGTCAAGCCTGTGACGCAACGCCGCACTAAGCGCGTAGCCTCAGGCCGCTACAAGTGCTCTCATACGGGGCGCCGCTCTGGTAACCCAATGTGTCGTGGGCGTCATAAGATCCACCCACCGCCCCCCCCCCCCCCCGCCCCTTCTACTTCGGTTGTCCTGCTCTTCTGAGCGCGAGGAGCGCAGACAGCGTTGTTCGTCAAGCGCACTTGTCGTTGGAGCAATGATGAGTTGGCACACCTTCGCTTTCTTCCACATGGGTTTCCTTCGGGAAGGGTGGGCTGTCACTTGACGGCGTTGCCTCGCCGGCCAAGAGTCAAGTACAGTCGCCGCAGGACTAACAAGGCTCATCTGGGACACGTCTGGGTGGCATTTATTTATGCGTGAACGTACCACGTATTTTTCATGTGACACTTTGCGACAACGCTGAAATCACTATTCGTATATATATATATATATATATATATATAATATATATATATATACATATATATATATATATATATATATATATATATATATATATAATATATATATATACATATATATATATATATATATATATTTATATGCACATGTACGTTTACACAAGACAAGCAATTCCGATATAACAAAGCGGCACACCTTCACACCGTCACTGCAGCCATCACTGCGATGGTCGGTCGTTTGACGGCGTGCATCTAAGCAAAAAAGAAACACGATGCGCACAGTGTAGACAATGTTGCGCTGTGTGCGTTTTTATTGCGTTTTTTACGTTGTAGTTTTAGCAACCACAAGGCGGAGCAACGAGAAGCAACACATAGCTATTGCTAGGGGTCGTCCAGCACCTACAGCACCTGCGACATGCAGAATAGGCTAATTAGTACGCATGGCTAATTTACGCTTCACTGGTCATTTCTGTCGCGCCGTACGTAGATGCGCCCTCCGACTTCAGATGCATGTTGGACAATGCGCAGGCGTTGTGGTTTGCGGTGCTTCCGCTGGTGCTGGCGCTGCTGTGACCTTTTGACCTGGCAAGGTGTCTTTGTGTAGAAAGTGACCACTCATTAGACCGAACAACTAGAACGCCTTTAGTCCCTCAGTCTGAAAGATACCACCTACCTGTCGCTATCTCGGTCGTTAACGAGAATTCACTCGGTCGCTTCCCACGGACAACTTGAACGTACGACGACGATACCATGTCACAGCTACTTGTATGCATTTTAAACTATAGTAAAATTCGAGTACTTTATATTACAATATATATATATATATATATATATTTATATATATATATTGTGATGATTTAATAACCATTTACAATACGTTTGCACACTCGGTAGTGCTTGCCTGAATATATATCTATATATATATGTATATATATATATATATATATAATCTGAAGTATCAATTTCAATGAAATACAAGCAAATCATACACATCTCCAATTTCACTAGACACAAAGCTTGGTCGTCTTGATACGAAGGATTGTTTTTGCAATGATGTTGCGATACCTGGCTTCGACAATCGCCTTGTGTGAGCCGCTTTGGTTGAACTCGATCACCATCGCCCACAATATATATATATACTCATTTTTGACTTAGCAATCGCTCTGAAAAACGCGAGACCATGCTACTGCTGATGAAAAGGAAGAAGTTATATTTTATTAGACTACTGGCGGGGCAGCAAATAAAGCAGGTCAATAAGGCCTGATACTTAGAAATCTACTTAGACAAAAGCCTTACAGTGCAACGTCACATAAAAGTATGCTCGGCTAAGATGGCCAATGCAATTGCAAGACTTCTGCTAAATATTCACACATCAATGTAGGCGCAGATTGCTAATTCGCGCTCTTCGGGTGTGTGGCGCTCTTTGGGCTCCCAATCTGGCCCAAGGCTTCTTTGAAAGCGAAAAAGGCAAAAGGAATATTTAAAAGCACCCAGAGAGTGGGGTCCCTCAGCGTATCCAAGCGTATCCTCCGGAAGGTGGAAGATAAAAAGGAAGCAAAAACGGCGGGGCAACGCCCGCACTGCTGTAAGGAAATAGAGAGGTACTAATGAGGGAAATAGGAGGGGAGCAAATATCCCGGACCCTCCGGGGAAGGACATTGTAGAGTATACATCCCGAAGAACACTTGGGTAAAAGCTGGCTACGGAAGCACTCAAGGAGAATAGAGTTTTGGGACGGCTCAAACACGCTTTACTGTAATAGCAAATTACGTGACTTTAAATGACAGGGGTTGGCACGTCGGGCGCTGGGGAACCCGTGACTTAAGCCAAGTGATCCAATTTCTGAGACAATTAAAACGTTTATATAACTTTGCTATGTTTGCACTTTGGAGTGGACAATTGTCTCCACGCGAACGTGTGATTACGGGTTCTCTAACCCAGGGTTAGCCCAGTTCAACAATGTGCCCCGAACAGACGCTGCATTTCCTCGTTGAATGTCGAGCGACAGCCTCTGACGCAGGAATTCGGATGCTCTCGAGTCTCCTGTCGAAAGATTAAGGCTTCTGCCTACGCGTTGAATCAGTTTGAGCGTAAGGGGGCCTGCAGTTCCCATAGTCTCGAAAGCCAACGGACAAAATTCGTGCGGATAATCTACACTGGAATATTTTCTGCATTTGTTAGCCTCAGCTAACCTGGAAGCATGACCTGCTCGGTCCGCACCTGCACCGACCATCGAAGGGGCTAATGAGTCGGTTACAGTTGCGTCCCAAACAAGCATGCGGCCACGCTCAAAGGGCGTCAAAGTCAGGCCGTCAGGCCTTTTTCCGTCATCTCTCGATAGACCCGGGGGCTCTAGAACACATGGGAAGCCGGCAGATCGAAGTGCGCAACTAAAGGTGTCGTTTAGAGCGGAATGACGTGCTCGTCGGCCTGCACTTAACGCGCATGACAGGCCATGATGGGCCAACGCGTCCACAAAATCACCACAACGACATCGGTGGGGCACGACTAGGTCAGCACCAAGCCGCAGCCCTGCGCTTATGCGCGTGGTCTCGTCGTCCAACAGAGTCCCAATTTGCGGACATGGCAGGGCGTGTAGCCAAGCCCCAGCCCCTTGACTACTAACAGCTCGAAGCCTAGCTTTATCAGCAACAGAAGGCGCTCTATTAATCAGGTTTGCTAGTCGCTTTTCTTGTAGAGAATTTGTCCAATTTCCCTGGTTGGCCCTATCGTCGGGAGGAGAATCAAATAATAACGACAATTCGCCGGTCAGTCTTTGAAGTTCACCGTTATAGGCGTCCCAACCATCACTGTCCAATAATGCTTTAACCCTGTCTGCCGCCTGGGTCAATGACGACACGATTGCAGGTCCTGCCATCATAACCGCGTCGGGCACACCTAGGCCGCCTAAAGAAACTGGGAGCATTACCTGTTCCCTTGCCGCAGCGGTCAGCTTAAGATTTAGTATGATCTCTAAAATGTCTAAGCTAAGTCCATTAAATGGCTGTAAAAGCTCTCGTGATAAAAACAGGTTGCAACCTCTAAGCAAGTGTGTTAACCTCGTGGCTGAAAAGCAAGATCTAAGAAGGAATAAGCCTCAGTGGGCTCCCAATTGAGGTAGTCTGCCCGCCGCGAAGTCAAGTTTGTCTCTTCGACTGTCTAATGCCTTTGCAATGCCTTCCGGCAACAAGGGGACACCTAACAGCTCCAGGTTAACCTTGTCTACTACGCGACAGCCCGGAAGTAAGTCAAAAAGGTTAGTTAAATCTAACGGCTCTACTTCGTTGTGGGTTGTGACATACACTTCACATTTGACCGGGTTCAATGTCAAACCGCTAATAGCACCAAATTCAATAACTTTCCGTATGTCGTCAAGTACGGTCGAGAGATCCCCGCCTAGAACCCCGTCATCCAAGTACCAGGCATTAAGGAGGGACTGCAGTGAATCCACCAGTTCCTTGATACATAAGCAAAAAAGTGGGGGACCCAGGGGATCACCCTGCTGAAGACCTGTCTGCGATAGCATAGCGCTGTGGGGCATTACCAGGTGGGATGGTTCTGAACCATAGGCCAAGTTCGTCTGGTGAAACAGTAATGGTGCCCACGACTTGACGGCTCGAAGCAAATGGTCTCTCCGGACGCTATTAAAGGCGTTCGGAAGTCTAGCTTGACCATCCACCGTTGGCACTTTGCGTGATTGCAAAAATGCCACGGGCACAGTGGACTACTACCTCTGTACCCCCCGGGGTAGCGAATCCTAGCTGGTGTTGGCCAAGAGTTGCTGAAATAGTTTCCCTATTATCGTAGCATCCGATTTTGGCCGCTAGTCTGCGAATGACTGAGGAACAGGCGATTGGACGTAATGAGCCATCTTTCTTTTTTAATGCAAACATTCTTGCCCCAAAAATGAGTGGTAAAAGACAAGACGGGGGCGAGCCCCATCTGAGAAGATCCACCACTTTAGCAATGGCGTCCGCTAGTCGACCGGCCGTGCTGAAAATATATTGTAAGTTTACGTGTATATGTATATATGTATATGTATGTATATATATATATATATATATATTACAGGGTGCTCCTATTTGTGTGGCCAAAACGCTAGGGTATGGTCAAACTCGGTGAGAAAATCATTTTTGCCAATGGGTGGAAGCCGGGAAAACGTTTTGTTTAGGAGTGAGGATGAAATTTATAAAAGCAGTTATTCAGCCTTTTTCTTCTACATAGTTGTGGAAAATCTACGTTTGCGGGAGAACCAGTCAACGCACAAAGGAACCGATCATACCGGCGTGTTTGGCGGAAAATTCTGCACAATAAAGTATACATTACTAGCTTGCGTAGCAAAAAGCGAATAGCCAGATTATGGAAAGTCATAAAAAGTCAAAATGTTACGTTAACGCTTTTTGTGCAACATCGTAATTTTTTCCATTACGACCGAAAATGTACGTTCAAAAGACTACTCTCAGGCAATAGCAAATTTAATGCCCACTGCATTCGTACCAAAGTGATGGTGCTGCGTTACGTAGTTGCCAAGTAACTAAGCTTTTTCGATAGCCATATCGAAAGCGAAGGCATGCATATTTCCATAGGGCGTATGAGAAAGTTAGGTACATATTTTGAGGTTTGGTAGAACTCAACAAGAGAATAAATTTTCCTAGTGAAAGGAGGGGGCGGAAACGTCTTGGCAAATTTTTACGGTTCTGAACGTGAAAACTTGCACGTAAAACATAACAACTATAACTGTCGAAAAAGCTTAGTGACTTGACAACTACGTAACGCAGCACCATCACCTTGATACGAAAATGATGGGCATTAAATCTGCTATTGCCTGAGAGTAGTCTTTTGGACGTGCATTTTTGGTCGTAATGGAAAAAATTACGATGTTGCACAAAAAGCGTTAACGTAACATTTCGACTTTTTATGACTTTCCTTAATCTGGCTATTCGCTTTTTGCTACGCAAGCTAGTAATTGTATACTTTATTTATGCAGAATTTTCCGCCAAACACACCGGTATAATCGGTTCCTTTGTGCGTTGACTGGTTCTCCCGCAAACGTAGATTTTGCACAACTATGTAGAAGAAAAAGGCTGAATAACTGCTTTTATAAATTTCATCCTCACTCCTAAACAAAACGTTTTCCCGGCTTCCACCCATTGGCAAAAATGATTTTCTCACCGAGTTTGACCATACCCTAGCGTTTTGGCCACACAATAGGAACACCCTGTATATATATATATATATATATATATATATATACATATAGATACAGCTGAATTAGGCCGCCAAGCGCTTTGAACCGTTGGTCGCCATTAATTTGTTCTCCCGTTGCCGATTACACCGTCCGTGTGGCTAATTGAGCGTAAAAGTTGTCCCCACTCGTCAACCACACACGACGACTGTTATAACAGCGAAACCCGCTTACCCGTCCGGAGAGAGAAGACGACATTTTGTATCAGGCCAACAACGGCATGCGAGAATTACTTAATGCGGAGTCTGTATAACGTCGTTCGGACGCGTGGCACCATGCAGTTTATACGACGTAAAAAGAAAGAAAACGCAGAGATGAAGAGCCATCCAGGAATAACGCTAAGCGTCGACAGGGAACACCGTCTCCGCTTCTCCTCTTTGAAAAACTTTCAGGATCTGAACAACTTGGACCATCTAATTGTGTTTCCGCCATTGTTGGTATGGACGTGTTTATATATAGCTCTTATTATTGTTAACCAATATATGATCGTAATATCAACGACTATTTTGTTCTCGGTTCGCGCGATATATATAACGCGCGCCTTCAAATATTCGAAAACTTGCGAGTGGCGATCGTAGCGCCATTTGTCCGACGAGAGCAATGCAAGCCAAATTCAAATTCGCTTAGCGTGAAAATGGCCGTACGCAAATGATGAAGCCAACTCGTTATCGTGACTGAGCAATTTTCATGCATAGTCGTTGTATATCGGTTACTGAGATACTTCGGTGCCTTCACATAACTTAACCCAACCCGCTCATGTGGAACAGGACGATGAGAAGAATTGTATGGTATAGTCTAAATCTACAAACATTCATTCAACGTTTAACGGTGTCCGATAAAAACGACTTTTTATGCACAAAAATCTGCTAAAGCGCTTCAAGTCTGAGCGCTAACTGGATATGCTATAATCTGGTGAAATAAGCTTTAGTCTGCAGAAAAACCGTAATTTAGCAAAACACAACAAATGCTCACACCGCAACCTCTGTGTAGAAATAGCGTTCTTGACTTTTATAACATGACAGTAAAAACAACGTTTCTGAATTTATTCACAAGGTTTGACATTTTTGCTACCCATGAGGTTCAGATCTCAACCCACCAGATTTTTCTGTGTGGGGCCTGATCTTGAAGGCCAAGACTGGAAACACACACCACCAACATTCGGACTAACTCAAGCATGTCATTCAGCACTCTCGGAATAAACTTGATAAAACCTACCTACGTCGAACGGGTAGATAAAGTGATCAAGCCCTTAAGGAACTGTGTGACCAAGCAGAGCGACCCATTCGAATAAAAATATGTTTTTTTTTACTTCATAAAGGAAGGCCTGCTGTATGTAAATATAAGTCACTTTATGTTAGATTTGTTTTTTCTTTTGCAAGGCTTCACTTTGTTACTTAGGATATACACGACACCCTATATATATATATATATATATATATATATATATATATATATATATATATGTATATGTATATATATATATTTTTTTTTTTTGGTTGTTCCGTAAAGCCATAATGCCCGTTGTACGGTGTTTTTTTTATGTCATGGCCGATTTTTACCCACTCCGGAATTTACCTCGTCTAAAATAAAATCATGAAAACCAATTTAAGAGTTGTCCATCTGAGTCTCGAACCCAGGCGTCCCGAATGCAAGGCAAAGGCTTTGCCACTAAGCTATCTTGCTTGGTTTTCACTCACCTATATTATATCACTCATTAGTCAAGTCCCGCTTTTAGATGCTACTGGACAAGTCTATCTAGCGTGATAGAGATAGGTATTGTGCACAGCGTGGGCAATCACCGGAAATAACCGGAATACACACAGGATAGCACACGAATCGGAATCCACCATCCATCCGTTACGTCTGATTCTGCTATGCTCGCGGCGGCGGCGGCGGTGCCGGAAGTAAGGCAGAAAAACAACAGGAGTAACAACAACAACAACGACAACCCGGTTGTCTGGAAGAAAGATGCTTCGTTCCGGCTGCTGTGTTGCTCCAAGCGGAGGGAAGCTGACACGAGCAGCCAGCCTACGGTCGGTGCACGGCAGGTCTGTATCGTCATAATACTCCTCTCTCTCTCTCCCCCTCTCTCTCTCTCCCTCTCTCTCTCTGTCTCTCTCTCTCTCTCTCTCTCTCTTGCTTGACCTCTCTTTCTCTGTATTGTTCTTCCTATTTCTCTCTCTCCTCCCGCCTCCGCTTCGTTCGTCCAGTATTTCCCTAGCGATGCTGGCTGTTTTTGCTGCTCTGCTGTCTTAATAGGCGTTCCACAACAAGAACCACACCGCGAGAGCCGTACAGCGATAGGCCCCTGCAACGGCGGCCGATGCCACACCATCTCTAACCTGATCTCTACGTTGTCACTACCCGGTGGACGGTTTCGTTCGTTCCAAAGGAAGCTCAAAGACAAAGAGAAACCACGCTGGGCGGCCGCGTCACGCTCCGTCGCGCTCCTCGTTGCTCGCCATTATCGTTGGTCGTTGTCGGTGTCGTCTTTTCCGTTTCGTGTTCATGGTAGGAGTAGTCTTGATAGCCCACGAGGCTGAAGCCGGGCAAGCCGGAAGCAAGAAGAAGTACAAGGCAGTTGAAGCACTCGTAGAAGCTAGAACTTGTTGCTGTTGTTGTTGTCATCATAATGTTTGCTGTTGTAGATGTTGTTCTTTTTATTATGATAGTGGCGGTATCCAAGAACCAGGAGAAAGACAAGACTTTGCTCATGAAGCCACCATCACCACCATATGATTGGGCTGGCCAGTGTGCCCAGAGGTCTGTTTTGCTTGTATCGCTCGCCCACATTATATGCTGTAGCTGTGGCCTCAGTAGAAGAAGCAACAATAGCAGCAGCAGCAACAGTAGTAGCAACGGGAGTATCAACAACCGGAGCAAGATTGTAGTTGTAGCCTTTCGCGACTTTACGGCTGAGGAGAGTCCAGTCGGGTCAGCCCAGGGCCGTCGCGCCGGATGAACGCAAGCGGCGGCAGGCTTCGAATGCGATTTGGGGGCCACGAGAAGGGCCAGTCACCCGTAGACAATGACAGGTACAGCAAAATAGATCGCGAGAAGCAGAAACAAGAACTTTCCTAGATTGTATGGGGTATGCCCCGTTTTTTTTGTTCAGTAACGTGAGTTTTTTGCCCGAAACCATTGACGGCGGACCGTTGACGACGTTCGATTACAGCTAACACCATAGATTAGTGTGTTGTTAATTGCTGTAAATCGAAAATACAAATTAATTGTAACTTGCTTGAAATGCTAAAGCTAAAAAGGTGCACGGTTTTTGCTACCGCTGCTATAAAGAGAACAGCAGGATTCCATGAAGATGCGTGGACTTTGCACAGACTATGAGTCGGACCTTTTGGTCCTCTTGACTTAGCCAAAACGCAATTAGGCCAAGAGAACGCATTGGTTAGAATAAGCCAGTAAACCGCAAACTTGAAGTACACAAGGCGAGACACAAGACAGCAGACGTGGAAAAAGAGCGCAGAAAAAACGATACTGAAGCAACTGCAACAGCAAGTAGGTGGTAGTTGCATCGGAAGGGTAGTTGCTTTGCGTTTGCAAGCCGTTCCCGCTATGGCAACTCTACGTTAAAGGCTAGGGCTCTCTAAGATCCCCGATCACCCTTTAAAGATAGCCATATGATAACGTCACATATCACCATAGTTCGGTGGGGAATGCATCCGGACCCCCTTTACGTTCGAGGATTCTAACCATCATGGTCAAAAATTAAAATACGATCATATCTACGCCGATAGTCGGAACTCTGTCCTCCATCATAGTGTAGCCACGGTCTCGGTGTATATATATATATATATATATATATATACACCGGGACCGTGTGTATGTATATACATAATATATATATATATATATATATATATATATATATATGTATATATATATATATATATATATATATATATATATATATATGTATATATATATATATATATATATATATATATATATATATATATATATATATAGCCACTTAAGATCTTTGCAGTGGATAAAAAATAGTATTTATCTTATTTAAAAATTGCCATATAAATAGAACAATTGCTGATGTACTACAGTGTCCTCTACACTACTATATGTCGGAAGAGCATTCAAACGACAATCAATATGGAGCCTAAAGGCCTCACTAAGCAGGTACCCCTGCCCCGCAGCGTACCCCTCGTCTCTCTCCCCCTCCTCTCTCTCTCTCTCTGCGCCGACGCGCCACTATTCAAGTGTGTAGAGATCGTAAATACATCGACCGAAACGGGCTAAATCGACCTAACCGCGAGACATCCTGTTGTGTGGAGTTGCCTATGCATTATGTATCTACGAGATGGAGCGCCGAAATCGAGCGAAAATAACTAGCATGCTTGTGCTTCGACGAGTTGTATGTGCGACATGGACCGATGACGCAACCTATTTATCGATGACGTACATCCCGTGCATCGCCATCGTGTAACGATGAATAGGGCTGAATGTAGCTTTGCCACACTCTGAATGGCGCTGTCTTCAAGTGGCTATTATTGTTGTAATTATTTTTTGATTGAGGTTTTATAATGATTTTGTTTATATTCGTCCTTTAGCATTATTTGTATATTATCGTCTATTATTATTAATTGTATATTATTAATGTTGCCAAGGAAGAAAAGTTAATGACATTGATTACTGACTACGTCGTAGTGGACATGGAGAAGCTGCACACGCTTTTGACTCTATCGCCCGTCACAACGTAACATCGTATCCTCGACCTCAGTGTGGGCTTAGCAAACTGGAGTAAATGTCTGCTACGCCTACGGTTTAACAACCATCTGATGCGATTGGATTCTTTCACAACGTTACATGGCATAATGAGTTATCAACGGTCCACATCAGTCGAAGGGACTCACGCACCTCTACACACCTCAGGAGGGTGAGTACGCTCAGCGGACGCTCTGTGTCCTTCTTTCGCTCGCAGCTGCTCCTCTTTTCGCACAATTGCAACCGTTACTTAATCCACGGTTTAAGTGTCTCTGCCCCGAGTATTTACTCACTCAGTATTTATTTCACCATGAAATTGGTAGACAGTTGATTTACGTTTTGCAATGAGTCGCAATACGGTGACAGTACGGTCTCACAGTATGCATTTCATTTTGGCCCCCATTATTTACCTCTTCATGATCGCAGCATCTCGTCACATTGTTTGAAAGTAGCAGTGGCTTCTTACTAAGCTAACAAATTCTAAAAAGAACCTTCCAAAAAAAACAAAATAAAAAGATGAATGCTCATCAGATTTCAGGAAAAATGCACGCCTTAAACGAGTCATTTAGCGGAGGGCAGGCTATTCTTGTGTGCTTTAGAGCCTCCCGTTTTAGTCAGGGACGATGGAAACAGGCCTGATGGCATGACCCTGACCCCTTCGAGATTTCATTTCTGATATATATATATATACATATATATATATATATATATATATACATTTTTGGGCAATTCGTTTTTTAAACTTGGAATATAGATCACTTGGCGATAATTGTTAGCGAGTCTATTCAACCAATTACAAATATGTTGCTTGAAAGATGAGATCTTTATGTACTACGAGGTTTCCCTGCTAAACCGCACAGGTAACAGGGGCCAAAATACACAGACACACATATGTATATATATATATATATATATATACGGCGAGAACAATAGCGGGTGTTGGCCATTGTTGCTGCCGCCCCTAGAGATACTCTGGCGATCGGCCCACTTGTTCATGGTTGAAGTCGGCGCGACGATGTGCTGACCACTCTGCTCCTTCTAGTGGCGGATGGAGCTGGCATTTCGGTATTTGTGGTGCTGGTGGTGTCACGCCATGGCCAAATGCAATTTCAGACGATTCCGAGCGGAGGATTTATGGCGTTTGGTAGACTGGTCTTCGCACAGCCGTTGCTGCTACTGTAAGCAGCTGTAGCTGTTGTTGTCGCCATATATATATATATATATATATATATATATATATATATATATATATACATATATATATTGTTGCTATTGGCGTGCATGCTGACACTATTCTTGCCGATATTGCTTATATAATACCGTTGCTGTTGGTCACACACCCACGCCTGAGCCTATCATCTCGCTGCAAAGGCATATATTAGGAAAATAAACGTCTAGAAGTCCCCCAATTTACAAACATGACGCAAGTTCACTTCTGGCTCGAGCTGGGGCAGGCATCTTATCTATCCACCAGACACTAGATAGACAAATATATATAGGCATTACATCACAAGTGACATTGTGCCGATGGGATGGAATGGTTGTGTAAGCTAATGAGCTGCAAAGCTCAGCGCAAAATTAAATATGACGACAAGAAACAAGACTATTATCAACCACGATCAACACAAATAGAAACAACGGCATCAAATAAAGAAAGGCCGAATACTTACGCATGTCTTAAACATATACATTGCATCGCTAGTTGTCAAATATCTTTAGAGACTATTATGTCGGTTATGGGGTGTTTGGCGAGCTCATCCGTCAGGGGCTACAGTCAGCAAAAGCGTTTACTTTTGTAATCAATTTATGTCCGGGCCTGCGCGTCTACCGTAGCATACGCTTGCTAGATGCTTTTTACTATGAGAGAAACACACATTTTTAGAGCTACAATTTGACACTCTACGCCCGTTCACACGGGAAAAATACGTGAGAAGCCAGCCTGCAGGCCACTTGAAACAGCATATAGCTTGCATCCATACGGATATAATCCCTCTGCCCGCCCCTTTCTTATCATTACAGTCCTAGTTGCGAAACCTGTTTCCCGACGAGACAACAATAAGAAGTGGTTGTTGCTAACTGGGAAGTACGAATGAAGCTGTGCCCAGGTGTGTAGACAATCTGATGAACGCCTAGATGAATAATAGCGTATGCTTTTTAAAGCAGTACCAATACCAGTAATACTAAAGATAAAAACGAACGTGAAGAAACAATGTATTCTAGATTTCTGTTGTCTCTACGTTGTTATGCTTCGTATAAGCGCAAAATGCAGGCGCCGAGTGACGAACTCAATATTCGCGTCTGTGAACGCTGTAACGGCTAACAGCGCCACTAGGACCGGGTTCAGTTTAGTTTTTCTACGTCGTATCACGGCGATGCCATAACAACGTCACCGTCAACACGAAAGTTTGGTTTTAGCGTGATTAAATTCATATCGTGTTCCGTCAGATAACCGCGCATACGACCTGCGTATGCGCTGATGATTCCGCCTCATTCATGTCACCCACTATCGTGTTAGGCGTTGTGGTCATGCATATGAATATGATTCATTCAGGAATCAATGCGTGCGTCCTTGAACGTGTCTTTCCAAGGGCGTTGTTTAGTCAGTTGGTGCAACCACTAACATTAATTACTATTAATTCATGTTAGTGGTTGCACTAATATGTGCAATACATTATAAGTATAGTTGTGAGCATTATTATTATTATTATTATAACGTTTTTCTTTGCACGTAGTGGTGTGTATATAAGATGGTATCGACGACAATAATAATACAATCAATTAATACAATTATAATGGCGAATGCGGCCGTTTTGTGGTTTTACCACTCGTAGTTAATTGACGATTGATTATTGGATAAATCAAACAATGAATGATTGAACAGGCCGCCATTCACCCGACTGTCTTTTGCCTGTCTAAAACGCCCCGCAGCGTGTCCGATTGAGCGTCATCAACTCTTACGTTTAAATATTCCCGTTTGCTTGTGTATATAAACAGGTAACCCATATATCGCAATATTGTATAGTGTACGTATCCATCATGCTATATATATATATACACATAAGACGAAAGCTCTCGCTTCGTTATAATGACAGAACCACGCAACAACTCCGACGTTCAACGGCATCAACGTTTCCTTGTTGTCTGTGGCTTAGTCGTTGTTTTAGTCTAGCGTTGTGGGGCTTACCACAACACCGCACCCTCCAAAGAGGCTCTAGCTGGCGCGATCAGGGCGACCCACTTCGAGAAGTATCATTATGTCAAGGCATGCTCACGCTGCGCATACTGTGTCGTCGTCGTCGTCGTCGGCGAGAGTGTCGTCAGCCCGACATTACCGACAAGCGAGTCCTCCGGAGTGTACGTCCTCTTATCAGAGCCCAAGCGTCTAGCCGAGAGTAGTTTAGGTCATCAGGATACCAGGACGCAACGTCGTCATCCTCTTTGTACTACTGCATCACTACTATCACTGCTACTTCGACTGGTACGACTATTGATTGCTGCTGTGCTGACGAGGGCGGTGAGCCCGAGGCCAAGACAGAAACGATCTCACAGGCCGGGCATGAGCCTCTCCTGAGTGAGCCCATCCCGCTGCCATCGCGTCCACCACACAGACTGAGCGTCTGAGGGGACTCTTAGCGAGCCCCGACAGGCGACACAAGCGTCAGGCACGGTAGCACACCAGTAGGTCAGCACCAATGACAACCTCAACGCGTCAACAGTCGCAGAAGGAGCGGTGGCAACAGTATCAGCATCAGCAGCAGTAGCACAATTACCAACTAAGTGATTAATATTGCAAGCAACAAACCACAGTGGGTCCTCCCCCTAAAGCTCCGTCAGCTGACGTCGCCGGCCAGCTCCCTCGAGTCGGAGAGGGGCTTCTTCTCAGAAGGGGCAAACGCCTATCACGAAGCGAACACGCCGCTTCAGCCAACCCGGCGAAGAGGCTGCCACCCTGCCACAACCGCACGATCAGAGAATTACTCTGGGCTGGGGCAAATGACGCTGGGCATGTTCGCACAATGCGGCATGGATTCCTAATACGGGGAAATAACCTCTCCTTAGATGGCCTACGCAGCACTTAGTGGAATGGCGGGTGGGGAGCGATGATAGAACAACGGAGGGGGGGAGAAGAATTGACGCCGGTGCCCGGCGTCATGTTGTCGTATCCACAGGTCTACGTTGGGGGCTGTAGTGTTGATCGGGCACGTTGTTTAACCCTACTGGCTCTAAGCTCTAGACTAAGCCGTATTGCCAGTTTAACAGGAAATGTACATGGCGTGATATATATATATATATATATATATATATATACTTAAATGACAGACATCACATCACAGCTTATATATGAAGAATTGTTTTAGTAAAACATTTATGGCTTTTGGTAGCCCGCGACGAAGCTAACGCTAAAGCCTCGAGTAAATGTGAAGTACGTTCTTCTGGCGTGTCTACTGCTAAAAGAAAGCTAATAGTTCGAAACAATCTTTCACCATAGGTGTATCATCGCGACTCGCTAGTAGAGATCATTCTATATTTCAGCCATTCGAGGTAGACGAGTCAGGTGCCTGGGTCGCATAATTTTGTTTCTAAAACATGTCACTGTTGTTGCCTGAGATACGCGTTACGTTTTTTGAATCACCAAAATCGGTGATATAAGCAACAATACGTTTTTCAAGGGACAGTCCACTGTAGTAACGTACAAACAGCGCGGTATAGAGCGGAACACAGAGTAGCTATATAAAAAGGATTTGTATACCATTATTCATATATATAGAAACTCATACTCTAAGCTGACTCAATATAATCTCTTTTTATTCCATTAGACATAATGTGTGTTTAATACCACTAGGATGACGACCTTAACGTGCGTCATGAGTATAAAAAAATGATATGTCCTGAGAAAGCACTCTAAAATGAATCGTGCATACTGTTTGAGCATTGCTTCAGACAGACAGGCGTGCTTATATGGAAGATTCTGCTCCAAAAAATAAAAGGCTTTCACTATTTTTTTTGAGAACGTTTGTAATGTTTGGGAAACTTAGTTTGTCTCTCTAGCCTCGCACCTACAGACATAACCGCGTTTATCGGTCCGATAGAAGCGGCAAGAGAGTTCGCGGACAATCCTGCGGTCTTCGTTCATCCTTCGTAGACAGCGACTTCACTAGCAACGATCTACGATTACACACGATTAGTAACACACAGCTAGCTGCAATGACAGCACATTCATGGTGTAATGATAGCAACGTTAGGAAATACGTTGCCGCGACACTTGGGGCACTAAATCCAGAATAGTTGTCCTCACACTGCCACAAAATAAATGCTTGTTCGGATTTTGCTTATGTAAGACTCTGTAAGACAGTTGTTCAAGGGTCAAATGGAAGTTAACGTGTTTTCGGTTGGCCCGAAGTTTTGTGGAACTTTTCTTTCTTCTTTGTTCGGAAATGTCGCAGTTTTTATGAGCCTTTGTTGTTGTCAACAACGAATCCTTGTGACAGCTTAAAATGAACAAGCTCGAAATCCGAGTGCGCCACCGGAAAGTGTCCTCATTCCTTTTTCTCATGCGTTGCATATACACTCTGGATGTGTTCGAACATCCCACACCCGGGATCAAACTGGCAATCGATCAAGCACACCCGAAACCAGAGATGTAGTGTGCACCGGCTATTCAGACCAAGGTCGCCGGCACTGCTCGAGGCACTACGAGAAGGCAGTGTGCAGCAACTGCCGTTACAGCGGCTAAAGCATCACCAACAACAACAACAACAACAACAACAGCAACAACAACAACAGACGGTGACGCCACTGTGAAATGGTGAATTGAACAGATCCGCAGAGCAGACGGGCAGCGGGAACCTAAAAACATTGCCTGCGTTTCTCGTCTCTGTCCAACGTGAACCGGGAACGCCGAAAGGAAAGCAGGAGATCGCAAGCAGCCAGGCAACTTGGCTCTGAAGGGGAGGCGGCGAAGCGAGGCCAGACACCGCGAGCTCGCAACGCGAGCAGATCAGACCACATAAAAAAGAAATTCTGTCGTGACGGCGTTCCGTCCGTGTGTTCTAGACACCAAAAGGGAAACGAGAAGAAATAACGCACAGAAGAGAAAATAATACTAAGACGACAAGCCTAAGCAGTCGGAATTGTTGAAGGGAAAGAAGTACAAGAAAGAAAAAATTAACCCTGGCCCCCGGGGGCGACGGGTAGCGAGAACGGGATGCTGAGGAGTGGGGTAGATCAGGCATTGGAAACCCACACAATTTTTTCTCCGTTTGTCCTGCTATCGGCCGGCCAGCCGGTGTAGTCGAGACTGCAATACGGCTGCACTACATAGCCTCTACTGCAAGCCTCTCTACGACCCTTACCATATACATATGTATATTGTAGACGCGGCTGTTATGACTGAAACACTTGCATTAATTACTCTCTCACTAATTCTAGTACAATCTCGACTACTACTTCTGTAGTTTACAATACCATTACTACGACGAGTCACGCATGTGTGCGTGACGTGTTTGTCAAACTTTGCTTCCAAACATCCAAACTTTGTCCGTTGAGCAGAGGAAATGGACAGAAGGAGAGAACGGAGAGGAAAGGGGAAGCGAGAGAGAAAGCGCGAAAGCGAAATGGAGTAGAGAGAGGAAGATACGAGAAAAAGTCTATGCTCGAATATACAAAAACAAAGAAGAAAATATTTAATGTCCCAATGGTAATGACAAATACCCGCTACCCGCGTCGTCGCCGCTATCTCCAGAACGGTGGGGCTGCCAGACGCATAATCGGCCGGCCCCCAACACTCGGCTCAACTTGCCGAACGAAGCGGGGCAAAGCAGGGCGGCGCCTCGAGCGGCGAACGTCGACGCACAGCACGGCAAAAAAGCGACCGCCATAAAAACAGGTCACCGCCTTTGCTGTCCGCTTCTTCGGCGGCGGCGGCGCGTCGTTGTTGTTACGGTATTGTTGTCATTGTTGTAACGGTTGCTGTTGTCATTGTTGTTATCGTCGTCGTCGTTGTCGTTGTCGTTGTTGTTGTTGTTGTCGTCGTCGTCGTCGTTGCCAAGTGCTCACTCGCAACCGAGTCGCTGCCGCTATCAACGGTGGAGAGAGCTCCCGGAAAACTGTCTAAATATTTATACAGTTTTCTACCGTAGCAATACCAGTAGTTGTATTAGTCGCAGCAGCAGCAGCAGAAGTAGTAGTAGCAATCGTAGTTGTAGTCGTCGTTGTCGGTGTCAGGAACGACGATGAAGTGCAAAAAGTAGCAGAACAAGGACACGAAAGAAGGGCATGGCGGAGAGAAAAAGAAAGCTGGTAATGAACGAATAGGAGAGAGAGAGAGAGGAGAACGAGGAATAAGAAAAACAAGCCAACGATCCCGTATCTGTTCCGTGTCACATACCTCGATCCCGACGCCCTACTCCCGCGCGAGTGTGCTGGAGTGCGACGGCCTACACAAAGGCCCGGTACCTCAACAGCAGCAGCAGCAGCAGCTGTAACGGCGGCAATGTACGAAAGCGGCAAAGCGTAGCGTGCTATAACGACTAGCCAGCAGACTCGCGCAATGGACACAATTGTAGGCAGTAGACTGTATCGTCGAAGTAGTTCGTGGCTGTAGTTCAAGCTGCCGTAGAAGTGCCGTTAGTATTACGCGAAACGTCGTATACGAACACGTCGTAGTTTGGTAGTTAAAAAAACGTACCAGTTGTAGCCCCGTAGCCACACACACTGAGAGTCTAGGATGTTCGTCATAGACTCGACCGACGAGCGACTTAGCGGTTTTAGACACTTAGCGGCTTAGACAGTTTCTAGTCACTCTAGGCCGGTCCCTCGCACACATTGCCAGAGAGTGCGCCTCGGTGACAATCCGCAAGTTAGTTCCGCTTGCTTAACTTACGGGGTACTCAACTCACGTAGCATGTAGTTCTAGCGGAACGCTGCAGTTGTGAAACAAAGCGTATGCGTGATAACTGTTAATTGTTTGTCGCCATTACTGCGGTCGATGTAAGCGTATTTGTTCTATATTGTTGGTGTTGTCTTGCTCTTGCTCTTGTTCAGTCTTGGTCAGTCGTCTGCTAACCCTCGAATGGGACGGTGCTAACCTGAGACGTCGCTCCCAAAAAGTGGTAAATTTCGTGCACTATTTAGTACAATTTCGTGGTGTGTGTGTGTGTATGTGCTAGCAAGATGGATACCGATACGAACGATATCACAATGCCGGACTACATCGACCGTGCAAAAATTTTTATGCAGAATCATGGTCTCCAGCTTGATGAAACGGCACGTATGACAGCAGTCATGAACATGTTTGTCATTGGCGAAGCCACCCAGCCACTCAAACAACGAGTTCAAGCGGTCGAAGAGACCACTGTGAAGCACGAAAAGCGCCTCCAGGAACTCGAAGACAAAATACAAGTTCTCAAAGACCGACTTAACACATCGGAAACTAGGAACAAACAATTGTACTACCAATTCCTAAATGATAGAAAACGGTCCTACTCGTATAACGTTCTCATAATGGGAATTGCTGAAGACCTGCCTGAACTTCGACGCAAGGAAAACAGTCGTGATCCAAATTTCAGGAAGTTTGTTCTGACTTGCCTCCAAAGATACGTTGTAAGTATCAAAGACGACGACTTTGAACTTGCCCATCGACTGGGTCCGGTAGAGCGAACATCTCGCCCCCGGCCCATTGTAGTTAAGTTGTACAACAGAGATAAGGCGTGGGCCCTTACATCAGCATCATTTGCAGCGAGGGGTAAAGCAAACTCCCCAAATTTCATCATTAAATCTCATAAACCGCCAGCTGATAGACCTAGTGCCTCCCCCCCCACAAATGGCAACACCAATGGCCGCGGCGGCGGTTCTACCCGGCTGCAGCAGCCCTATCAACAACGGCAGCCGCAGCCAAATCATCAGCGTCAACAACCTAACAGCAAACATCTTCCACCTCCAACATTAACTCGCAATAGCAGCATAGACAACTCAGGCAGACAGACCGTCGTTGATACCTCTATTACCAACGACCAGTGGTCTTCTGCTCCTGTTGCTGCTGCAACAACACCAGTAGCAGTGACAACGGCAACGGTAGGAGTGACAAATACTGCAATCAATTCTGCTGACGGTGACAATATCGGAATGACGGGCTGTTCGAAACAGCAGCCCAGCAGACCAACAAAAGATCTCCAAAAACAACAACCGCGTCAACAACAAGAAGTGGGAGGCGAAGATGATGAGGAGGAGGATGAAGAGCAAGGGTCGCAAGAGGATGAGCAGTCGGGGACACACAACCAGCAGCAGCAGCAGCAAGCGAGACTTACTAGGAGCCGTACCAACACCAGCGCCAACTCTGCTGGCAATGTAAACAACGTCAATGAATGGCAGACGACGCTGCCAATACCGGGAGCAGCAGCAGCACCAGATACTACTTATAAAAAGAGAAAGAACAGGAAGCGGCAGCAGCCGCAACCTCAAGATGATCAACAAACAGCTACTGCTGCTGATGTCTTAGAAACAGCAATCATTGACATTCAAGAAAATAGCGCTATTCGGCTTAAACCAAATACACCACCTTAAAAACAGTAACGTAATGAACCAATAATAATCTTAACTGATTTGTAATGCAAAGTATAAGTGAAGTGATACCAGTTATAAGATATAATATAATCACATGATTCGGCTTATTACATGTATCATTACACCCGAAAATTACAGCTACAACACATAATGTCAAGGAAACATACTTATCAACACTACATCGCTGAATAGATTAGAAACAGGTATCTCAATTAAAACTATAATAGGTTACAAGTCAACCATGTACATCTACCGCACCATAGAAACTATGTATGTATATTCATGTGTGTGTATGTTCATACATGTGCATGTGTGTGTATATATGTTTACCTTCTTCTTTTTCCATAGCCACTTTAAGGGAGCAATAGGCACAGTGAAGCACCGTTTATCCCTCGAGGGAGGACGCCTAAGTCATTACCAGTATTAAAAGACAAAATATATTGTACATTTATTTATAAATATTATCACTTTTCTTACTATATTATTTACTTTTCTTATTAAACTATTTTCTTTTATTATATATACATATATTTATATATAATATACTTAGTCCTATTATATTACTTAGTCTCATTATATGTATATTACCTAGTCTTATTATATTACTTACTTTTAGTGTATATACTTATATTTATATATAATATACCTAGTCCTATTATATTACTTAGTCTCATTATATGTATATTACATAGACTTATTATATTAGTTAGTCTCATTAAACATACCTGCATATGAATCCGTTTGATGAAGAAATCTTATACCAAGACGAAAACAACTGCCAACTTTTCCAATTTCCTAACCGTTGCACAACAAATATAAATGCCTTACCTAAATATTTCAAACATATTTCAGTTTGTCACTTTAATCTAAGGGATATTAGTGCCAATACTAGATTCTGTGATCTGAAACATGATATTGAGTCGTTTACGTTTCATCTTGACTTTGTTGCGATTTCGGAGAGCTGGTGCACTGTAGATACAGAACACATGTACAATATACCTGGATATAAACATTTAGCTCAATCCCGAACACAAAATACTCGAGGCGGAGGTGTTATCTTATATATAGATGAAAAACTGCCACACACTAAAATTACTAAATATACGAATGCATTGGAAACCATACAAGCGATAGCTTGCCAAACTGAAGTGCGAGGGCGTAGTGTTGTCGTAATCACACTCTATAATAGTGACGGCAACTTGAATAACTTCAAATTAGCTTTAGATACAATACTTTTGGAATACCCATCAGACATACTAACAATTATTCTAGGAGATTACAATATCGACATACTCAAATCAAACTGCATAACATCGGAATTCCTTCTTTATATTGGGTCACATGGTCTCCGGCCCCTCCTTAAAACCATAACTCGACCTTCTGACAACGGTAGTTGTCTCGACAACATTCTCCTCCGCAATGATGAACTTATATTGAACAAATTATATGGCGCAGTTGATGTCCTCACACCAGATCATCGACCGGTTTTTGCGGCATTAACTGGTCTAGAACGTCCAACACGTACGAAAGTACAGACTATGAATGAACCACGTAGAAACTTCACGAAAAAATTTCATTTAGAATTTCAGCAGGCACTAGCAACAACGCCGTGGTTTGACATAATAACCAGTGACTCCGCACAGATAAACTTTTCTGTCTTCAGTTCTGAACTAAACAATCTCTACAAGAAACATTTTCCATTTCAACTCGAACGAACTAGACCACAAAACACTAAAATTACTGACCAGTGGTTTGACTTAGAGCTCATTCAGATGAGAGCAGCAAAGGACAGGCTAGCCAATAAGGTAAAAAAATATAGTAATCATTATGACAAAATGCGACTAAAAGAGCTTTCAAGAATATATAGGAGAACTTGCACACAAAAACAAAAAGAATTCTATAAGAATAAATTTGACACCGCTTCTCTCCTAGAAAGATGGAAACTAACGAACACGCTCTGTGGCAGGAATACACAGAAAGACACTAGAATTGCGTCTATTACACACAACAACACTACAACAACTAACCCTGCTGAAATAGCTGAAATACTAAACAGAAACTTTGCAACAATGGGTTCTAGAGCAGTACACAACAAATATGGTACAAATATAGCCGAATACAACTATAAAATTCAAATGAACTCACAAGTCCAAAATGCTCCCATTGAAGAATTTGCATTTAGCAAAATAACACCCGAGGCTATTATCCTGAAGTCAAATAAACTTAAAACAAACATGGGCGGTAGTCAAACACATATTCCCGGCAAATTCATCAAACAATACATAATCTATTTATCAAATATTTTGGCAGCCATATTCAATCAATGTCTCACACAAGGGGTATGTCCGTCAGAATTAAAATATGCGATAATCACACCAATATTCAAACAAGGAAATAAAAATGAGGCAGTTAACTATCGACCTATAAGCTGCGTTCCCTTTCTGGCTAAACTATTTGAATCAATTATCAATGATCAGATTCGCCTATACCTCCATGATACACACTTTATTAGTCCAATGCAATTTGGTTTTCGTAGTAAATGTAACACTAACTTAGCTCTCACACATCTTCAAGCATATATAACTAAAACCTGGGAAAACAATCAAATAGTTGCCGGTATCTTTGTTGACGTTGAAAAGGCATTTGATTCAGTAGATAAAAATATACTCATCAAAATACTCACACAACTAAAATTCAGTGAAGGACCCATAGCATTCTTTAATTCGTACTTGAGTGAAAGGGTGCAGATAACTAGAAACGGCGACAATCTGTCATCGCCATGCTCCCCGCACCTCGGTACACCGCAAGGGACCAGCCTCTCACCAACATTATTCCAAATATTTATGAACTCGCTTCTAAAGGCAAGCGAACTAAAAGCTATCGCATTTGCAGATGACGTAACTTTTCTTTGCCCACTTTCATTACAAAGCCTGGCTCGCGATATCGAATACACTAATGGCCAACTTAAACTTATTTCTGACTGGTATTTAAAGCACAGACTGTGTTTAAATACTAAAAAGACAAAAATGCTACTTTTTAGTCCATGGCAAAGATCGATGAACCAGACAATAACAATTACGTTAGATAATACTAATATACAACAAGCATTTGAATACAAATGCTTAGGTGTAACCCTAGACCCTTCACTCTCATTCCGAAATCACATAAATATCTTAATTAAGAAACTTGAACAGATTGTGCCTCAGTTGGGCAAACTAAGCAACATTGGCGTATCCACTGATGTATTGTTGATTGTATATAAATCGTTATTTCTTTGTTATATAACATATTGTTTGCCACTATTCGGGTCAACTCTTGCAACACTCATAAATAAGATACAGATTGCACAGAATAATGCTTTAAGGGCAATTTTTGGCTATAGGAGGGATGAAAGTGTAACTCATCTGTTCGCTATCCACAAACTACTTAAAATACCATCACTTTACAAATTTGAATTAGGTATTCTTGCATATAAAAACTTCCGTGGCATTTTACCGCCAGATTTATCATTTTATTTTGAGTCCAACACCAACAGAAATCGTAACAGCCCACCACTCAGAATCCCCAATACGTATCGCAACTATAGACTTAAATCACCTGATATAGCCATAGCCAAATTATGGAACGCTCTCGATACTGAATTAAGAGAATGTAGATCACTTAATTTATTTAAGAAGAGATGGCATCAAAAATTACTCAGTGAACAACGTACCGATCGATAACACATTTTAAGACATGCAGGTTATTACTATTATTATTATTATTATTATTATTATTATTATTATTATTATTATTATTATTATTACTATTATTATTATTATTATTATTATTATTATTATTATTATTATTATTATTATTATTATTATTATTATTATTATTATCATTATTATTATTTATTATTATTATTATTATTATTATTATTATTATCATTATTATTATTATTTTTATTATTATTATTATTATTATTATTATTATTATTATTTTTAGAAAACTGGGATGACAAATACTACAATGTATGAAACACGGATGTTCTGTAAGGAACGTGTGTTGAAATGAATAAACTGTTTGAATTGAAAATTGAATTGAATTGTTGTTGTTCCTGGCGATTGTAAGGGCGGTTGTGAGTGTTGATATTTTCACACAACAGATATTTGTGTTTCGTTATGCGACATATGTGATAGTACAGATTTTAGTCATTGAAGAGAAAGCACACATGTCCGGCGAGTGCGTTTGCCTATCCAGAAATATCCTTTCAGCCAGTACCAAACAACACGTGTGATTATTCTTGTAGAAATTATTAAAGGCCAATCGAACGGGCTAATGGGTAAATACCAAAAACGAATTTAATGTTCATTTCATTAATTAATTTAATATTGGGACGGTTGCGCAGCAGAGGGCGTAACGGCCTATCGCATTTAGATCGCTCGTAGACTGTAGACTGTGAATAAATGGAAGCATATCAGTATGCTACGACAGTCAAGAAACTTATCCGTTCGTCGTTGGTTTTTGTTTTCTTGATAAGTAGTGAATGCCTATTTTACTTTCTATGGCACTTTCATTTGTGAGAAACGATCTAAAACTACGATATCCTCCCATAAACCCCGTAGGGGAGTCGTGAGATACCATACAGCGTTGGGATACTCAGGCTTACAACAGTTCAATACTTTAAGCGTAGTCACGCGACCAGAACGAACGATCACTCACCACAAAGACGCAACGTACACTACAAGGAGCGGATGAGAGAATGTTTACCGCACTTGACGCAAAGACCATATGCTGTGTACATAACAACGTGCGAATATATATATATATATATATATCTATCTATATATATATATATATATATATATATATATATATATATATATATATATATATATATATATATATATATATATATATATATATATATATATATATATTTATATATCACTTCGCATTTCAACAGCATACTATCCGGCGTTCTTGTTCAGCCAATGTGTAACCAGACTCAAAACGAATAACCTGTTAAAAGTTACCACCATTGCCAACAGTTACGTTTACCGTTATAACTGCAACAACTTCTGCAGCATTCTAGGATCATATTGTTGCAGATCTATTTTTGTGAAAGTGGAATTTATTATTATTATTATTATTATTATTATTATTATTATTATTATTAATATAAGGAAAAAATAAAAATAAAAGTTTTAAAAGTGACTCCTAACATACTAATAAAGATCGGTGATAGAGTGGAAATAACTGGCTCAAGCGCTGTTTGGCCAAGATCCCCATTCGAAATGAGCGACGATGCCATAGCGTCGCGGCAGAAGAAGGCGCCTGTCCTCTCTATAATCGCTAATCATCAGCGTGCCGCCTCGCATGTAAAGTTTAAAAGGCTTTGCTCTATGGAGACGCCGAGGCTCTCTGGTTCAAGACGGGGGTAGAATCTGCCCACGAGCGAGATCGGCCCGTAAGGCGCTTAGAAAGATAAGATACCTCGCCGTTCTCTAATCCCCGTTCCCTCATCTCTAGTTTGTCGTCCGTTTCGTTACTTCAAGGAATAGCGTGACGATGATACGGCGGTGTCTTTAATCTTCATCGGGCCTTAAGCTATTCACCTAAGGCTAATTAATGCCGTCGACTTTTTCGTCCTCTTTAAATAATAACAATAATGAATCCCATGACGAGGTATTTATACATCTTCCCTTTAAGAATACGTTTTATCTTCTCTATAGGAATGCTCTTTGTTCTTATTCTTTTAGCTGCTAGTTGGGCCGACTGGAATTGCGTTCGACACTATTGAGTCGCAATATGTGACTGTCTCAGCGAACATGACATCAAAGAAGGTGCCATGAAGTCACCGAAAATACGACGGGAAGAATTACCGCGGGAAGTTATATCGCACTCGACACAATAACTATATGCTGTCTGCGTAATCGCGTACCAATATATACCAACTCGCAAATCAGAAGCATACTATACTTATTGTGGAGGACAACTCGAAAGTCTCGACAAACGTATCTGGTATCTGGGCAGCGCGCGTTCAGGGTATGGGTTGCACATACCGCACAGAGAAGTCCGCAGAAGGCAAACTTTCCTACAGACTGGGGATGTAGCATAACCGCAGTGACCCAGTCTATTCTAGACGGGCAGGCATGTTTAATTGGCGCAATCACCGGTGACCCTAATACATCTGTTTTTTAATAAAAAGTATGACCAATTGACGTATTTTTCACTAACACTGACATGCATTCGTATGTATACGCATGTGTATAGCATTCGGAGATGAGTCGTGCAAGAAAACATGTATACCAAATTGATATGCGCTCAATGTTTTGAGTAATGATGCTTTCGTCACATCAGACTTCATAGTTACATACTCGCTAACGACCGCGTATAGGGTACTTGTTGTTGTAAGCAAATTGCTACTGCTTAATGCCTGTCGTCTTAGACCAGAAATAGTGGTGGTAGTATCAGGATAAATAAATAACAGCATTTATTTCTTCCATAGAGAACGGATTGAGCGCTACTATTAGGAGGTGGCGTGCAGTATAATCTCACCTGTATAACTAGCGACGCTCAAACGACATTGTCGTTTGCAACAATGCAGTAGAGTGTAAATGGAACTAATTGCAGCCATTGAGCTTGTCGTCAAGTGAAGTTCGGGAACAAGCTTATATTGCCAAAGAAGGAAAGAACAATGTCGACTTGACTGACATTGCTTGCGGTAGTGGCAACGTGGAGCCCGATGCAGTGCGAGGTAAGTAGTGATAGAAAAATAAAAACATTAAAACAAAAAGAAGAAAACAAAGAAAAGCAGTATTAGCCGTAGACTCACCTGTGAGGAAGGCCGACACCCGATGTGTCGGCATCCAAAGAAGGCTCACGACAAGCAGGACACGGTATACAGCAGACAGCAGCAGCTCTACGCTGGCTAAACTGAACATTGTTGGCCTGGGCCAACAGGACAACAGCACGGTTCGGTTGCTGTGCTCGTCCACCCGTCCACGATCCGTGTCTGCCGTAACGCGTGGTGGTTCTCGTTGTCGTCGTCGTCGTTGTTGGGCGGCTAGCTGAGGTTGCCCTCAGCTGCTGCTGCTGCTGCTACTGTTGCTATGATGGGAGAGGTTTCACGACCAATCCTCAATCGTCGAGATGAGGTTGTCGAACGCCGCCACCTGCCGAGTCAGCGACTTACCGAAGTCGGCGGTGGCCAGGCCGTCTTCCGTCGCCGACCACTGTCGCCGCCATCATGGATTTACTGAAGAAGCTGGTTGTTGTCTTCGTCGTTGTCGAGGTTGCCGTCTTCATCGTCATCTTGAACGCTGGCATCATCGAACCAAGGCCGTCGGAGCTCCACCGCCGAGCATCGACCGGACTGGCGGCCATCCACATACTCCTATGAGAAAATAGCAAATCAGACGACATAAACAAACAAACAAACAATACAATTCAGACCAATTGATGAACCGATAACCGACACGGTGATGGCAATTATTCGTTTACATAAGATGATGCGCCTTGAGGGTACGGGCGGGCCAGAATGTACGCACACACAGGAGATCATCAGCGCCCCGCACTCCAATTTCGCACTACACATGCGCCTGTGTCATCTGCTTGCCCATGTGTTTACCTTAACAAATGTGTATATATGTACATA
Organism: Dermanyssus gallinae; assembly: GCA_003439945.1. NCBI lineage: Eukaryota > Metazoa > Arthropoda > Arachnida > Mesostigmata > Dermanyssidae > Dermanyssus > Dermanyssus gallinae. Next base: position 41,941 of record QVRM01004441.1, read on the forward strand.
CGTAAATATACACGTCCGTATGTGCATTTACATTTATATATATATATATATATATACATATATATATATATATATATATATATGTATATATATATATATATATATATATATATATACATATATATATAAATATATATATATATATATATATACACCAGTTTGAAAATCGCCTCATAACAAGTGTCACGCGTTGCAGTTTCTCCGTTGCAAAATTATATATATACAAATAAAGTTTATTTCCGTATAATACATTAGGTATATGTTACACACATCAACTAGCTAAGCCAATATATATATACATATATATTGCCTTCAGAGCAAGCGTATGATCACAACACGGGTCTTCGACCACGACGCCTTTAATATTTGTTTGATTAGTAGTAAATACTAGTACTAGAAGTTACAGTCTAGCTGTTATAGTCAGTCGCATGTAGTTTGGCTTGCATGCAGTGACGGTATAGAGCGACAACGCCGGCGTACAATTCACATTGACGGCGGCGACGACGGCGACAACGATTGTTTTTATAGATTTTTCTGTAAGGCTAATGCCCGTGTACGGTTTTTTCGTGTCATGGCTAATTTTTATTTCACTCCGGCATGCAACCTTGTCTAAATTGGAAGCCATGTACACCAATTTAAGGATGGCCGGTCTGGGTCTCGAACGCAGTCCTTCCAAATGCAAAGCAAAGGCTTTGCCACTAAGCCACCTTGCGCGGTACATTAAACAAGGAAAAGCCGAATACCAGAGGCAACAGAGCGAATGAGAGGAAAAGCTACTCTGGAGGAAGGCTTAGACCGAGAGAGACACACAAAAAATGTATGCTTGGATTGTAGCCTTTTTGTCGCCACCATTTGCAGTTGAGTCATTCGGCGGATGCGGATGGTCAGCAGGCTCGAAAAATGAATAATCACCAATGTATTGGTGACAGCAATCAGATTGTTGTTGCTGTTGTTACTGCTGCTGCTGTTGTTACTGCTGCTGCTGCTGTTGGCTTCGTTGGTCTCTTACCTCGAAAATGTCAGCCCCGGGCGTGCCGGACGGGCACCAGATGACGAACGAACAGAGAATGTATGCACGTTATTGTGTATCTGTGTCTATATATATATATATATATATATATATATATATATATATATATATATATATATATATATGTATGTATACATATATATATATATGTGTGTGTACTAGCCCCCCTCATCAATAGCGGATAAATACAGATAAAGAAATGAATTAATCACACCGGGGAATCACGAGGAAGCTTCGTCTGTTGTTGGTGTTGCTCGATGTGTGAACAGTCTGGCTAGTCGAGCAGCCAGAGCATAGCTGGACCGGAGCGGGAGCACAGTTGAGGGTCGTTCGGTGCCGAGCGACAGTAGCAGCCTAGAGGAAAAGGCGACAGACAATCCAGTCATCACAGCTCACAGAGAAGCAGTGAACGTTCCTGCTCAGGCTGACCTTTCCTTAACGCGTGCGTTCATCGATCACCGTCCCGCTGTTGTCAATATTGCTTGGCAGCCTTATATATTTATATATACATATATATATATATATATATATATATATATATATATATATATATATATATATATATAATTTAATTGAGCACACAGTAGCCTTAGTGACATTGGTATCTATCAGCAAGAGACCACAAGAAGCTGTGAAACGATATAAAAATATACATTTTCAAACAAGCGGATAACATTTTTCAGCCCTTTCCTGTGCAAAATAACAGCAGTGGCTATTATTTTAAAGCTTGTGCTTTCAGCCTTTCTGATTTCTGATCAGCCTTTAATTAGAATGATTATGCGTAATCATTCTAATTAAAGGCTGATCAGAAATAAGTATACGCAATCACATTGTCTTTACCTTTTTCAGCCAGCTGACAGTGTTTTCACACTAGATATTAACTGTCGTTTCACTATACGAACGTTGCCTAGCCAGATCAAACAGTCAAGTGAAAAGAAACAAATCCCATTAAAAGTAAATATTAACACAGACTAATTTACTATTTGGTTTCAGAAGTTGACATATCACAAAATCACTCTAGCAAGACGTTTTCTTGTTCCCAAATATGTAGTCTCAGTCCTGTCTTGTCATTCTGAATCACCTGGAAAATATATGAACGCTAAAGAACTATGCGTAAACACGCACACACACGAACATGTTCACACATATGAATCTATCGTATAGATATATATGTCTATATATGTGCATTTAATATTCAGCCTCACAATATGCATTGGGAGAAAGCACTTTTATTATTAATATTATTATCCAATTGGCCTTGGGCTCAATTGCATTGGGCCGCATCAGTGGTGGGGTAATGTTATCTGGTCAGGCCAAAGTATCAAAGGGAGTGACTAAGTGTTGTTGTCGTTGTTGTTGTTGTTGTCCCTATCGGATCTATCGTATCGAGCCGGGGATAGGCTGGCGACCGCCGTATAATAGAGCTTAGGTTTCGCGGGAAAAGGGCGGGGCGCTGCCTGGGTTGAGGAAACGGAATCAGGCAAAGAATCGGGGGCGCCAACCAAGTCCTTAGCTGAGCTGAAACAGGGCGCGTAGAACCGGCGGGCCGGCGATTCCACATGAGCGCGCATCGGAAATTGACTTCTCACGTCAATCCTTTAAGCCGACGATGCTCGACGACCGCTAGGTCCACTGCCGACCTGCAAAGGTCTTCCTGCCGCCGTCTTCCACTCAGAGTCGCTTCCACTCAGAGTCTCTCTGCTCTCTCTCGCGCGCGCGCGGTCTCTCCGTGCCGCTGCGTCACCAACTGCGCCGCCGTTAGCGCCTGGCCATCTACAGCCGTTAGCTGTAGCCTAGAAGGTCTAAGTCGTCTTCGTCGTCTCCGTCTACCTACTAAACGTCTATAAAGCAGCAGCTGAAACGGTGCAAACCGCACTAGCAACACACCTTACGACTGGTGGCACCAAATCGCTATTACTACTTCGACGTATTTCTTCTTCTACTACTACTACTACTACTACTACTATTACGGCCACGACGGTGACGCTGGTGACAACGACAGAATCGCTTCCTTCTCCAGCCATTAGGCATTTGAGGCTACAAGAGCTATTCCAGATAGCCCACTACCGATCAGCACCTAACGGAGGTTAGGACAACCGCCGTTACCGCGGCCAACCCGTAAACGATGATGATAATGGTAATTATGTTGATGCTGGTGATGGTGGACAACATTAATAATAATAATAATGATAATAATAATAATAATAATAATAATAATAATAATAATAATAATAATAATAATAATAATAATAATAATAAGGTACATTCCAGTGGCCTACACCCACTGAGTTGCCCGAAAAGCGCCGGTAGATCGTCCAGACATGCTGAACTAAACGGTGTGATCATAAGGTCCCTTAGGAAAGCCGGTATACCATCTACACTTGAACCGAGAGGTTTAGTGTCCGCTGGCGAAGAAAGACCTGATGGGGTGACCATTGCATTATGGTCACATGGAAAGTCCCTAGCTTGGAATGCAACGGTTTCGTGCACAACCGCGGCTTCCTATTTACATCACAGCTTTGTTGAGCCGGGGTGGGTAGCAAAGCACGCGGACGCCAGAAAACGGTTTAAATATGGTGGACTGGAAACAATATATATATTTGTGCCTATTGCCATGGAGACACTAGGACCAATCAGCGAGGGAACCGAAGCATTTCTCAAAGATTTAAGTAAGCGAATTCAGGAGGTCACGAACGACCGAAAAGAGGGTCAATTCTTGAGGCAAGCGTTGTCCTTGGCCGTTTGCAGAGGGAACGCGGCATCTATTTTAGGCGCCATGGAGTGAACTAATTATTAAAAAAAAACTTTGCAATAATACGTTCAGACCTCACAACTGTAACATTGTTTAACATGTAATAATAATAACAATAATAATAATAATTAGTTGTCGATGGTACGATGAGGCCTAGTGAGAGCCACCGCGATGACTAGCGCAACTTTAATACTATTCTAGGATGCTATTTGCGGTTTCTGGTCCGACGCAACACGCCGACATCCCCCTCTCTTGACGTGAGAAGCTTTGATAGCGTCTGCAGATATGCACTTGAATTAGCTTGAATTGCAGATCTGAATCGAGACACTTGAGATCAATGGCAACGATAACTACACTGTATGATTATGTCTATTAGTGATATGGCAAGACCAACAACTGGCACAGCGGTGGTCGGCAATCGAGCAGAATAATCCGTTACCTCTGCGACTTGTCGTCGATCTGGCCGTATCGTCAACCCTCTCTCTCTCTACATATATATACAGGCTCGCCTATTCGCTCTCTCGCTCTTTACGCCCTTTGCACCTTCTGGAAGCTGCCGCATGCGTCGTCCGTTGACCCTATTTGCTGGCCCAAGTTCACGCTTGAGATACTCTCATGCTAGTAGGATGGCTGACACCCACGTCCGACTAGCCGTTGACTTGTTTCCCCGAAAGGCGCGCGTATATTCCTGAAGGGGCGATAGTGGTGTCAACGTCGTTGACCTTGGCTTTTATCTTAAGCGTCGTCTTTGAGATACATCGTTCATGTGTATACATGTACTTGTCTACACACACATATATATATATATACATATATATATATATATATATATATATATATGCATATATATGATAGATGCACGCAAACTGACAATAAACCTTATGTATACGTGTGTGTATATACAGTCCCCGAAAAAAATATAGGGCCTACCATTTTTGTTACATTTTACGCATTTATTGTAACCAATCCTTTAAAGATCAAAGTGATACATGCTCACAGAGTAACAGCGGAAACTTCTATCGACATTTGGAGTCTCGGATCACTTTGAACCACGAGATTTTCACATATGGCACAGCTACACCGCGAATAAATTATAAGGCCACTAGCAAGATACCAGTTTTAACAAATTAATTAAGCGGATTAACGGCATTTGGGCTAATTTCACGGCATTTAGCAACTATACTTAATACTCAGTGAACTTTCCATTAAGTCTGATAACCTCAAAAGTGCGGTTTGGTATAGTGTTAAACAAACTTTGAATGACATTTGTAAGAGCTCGTCCCAAGCCTCGAAAATTGTTTTTTATCGGTGTAAACTTATTGTTCGAGCTAGCTCCACACATTCTAGATCATCTTAAGATCAGGTGAGAGTGCAGGCCAGCGAAGGACTTCAGTTTGAAGTTCGTCGAACCAGCTTGCGATCCGCCTGGCGTTGTGAGTCGGGGCGTTATCGTGCGTAAAAACGAAGTATGGCCCTCCCATCAGCTTAAAATGCGCCGATTGCTCTTTTAGTAAATCCCCGTAGCGCGTCGAATAAACACAACCGTCTAAAAAAACAATCGGCGACTTTGTATAATACCCGACAGCAGCCCAGATCACCACTGAACCGCCACCTGAGTGACGTTTTGACAAAATTCGTTTTTCCTTGCGGACTTCAAGCAAATAATAGTTACATCGATCCGGTTCATCAAAGTTAAACTTTTTTCATCCGAAAAGAGCACTCTGTGTTACTCAGTGGTCCAAGACATCGTATCGTGGGCACTCAGTTGTCCATGACATTTTATCGTGGGTGAAGTCAAGACGAGCTTTCATCGGTCAGCGGTCAATCGTTGTTTTTTCTTGTGTATTTTGGCAATGTGTCTTCCTGAGGAAGCTTTGCACATTTCACACGTTCGTTTGTACGTCGGCCGCCGCCGCAATCGCCCTCGCCGAGGGCGCAGAGTTCGACGCTTTCTTCAGAATTGCAGGTTGTTTCGTTCCAAAATAGAATTTGGACGCCTAAACTCTTTTTTTTACGGCGTATTTTTTACCTAAATTAACAAAGTTATTTACTTCTTAGACACAACGCCTTAATTGACGGGAAATTTTGCGATTAGAGAGGCCGATGTTCGTATAAGCCTTGATATGGGCCTTTTCTTTACCCATGAGGCGCCAGCCTAAGCCTATCGTTTCAACAAAGAAGAAACTTCTGGTAGGAGGTCTGCCTTTGTTTCTGTCGAGCCGTTAAATGAGCCCAAACGTTGTTATTCCACTCAATTCACTCGCTAAGACATGCATCTTGGTGGTGACTTTATAATTTGTTCGCAGCGTAGCTGTGCCAAATGTCGAAATCTTGTGTTTCAAGGTAACCCGATACCCCAAATGTCGATAAAAGTATCCACTGTTACTCTGTGAGCATGTATCCTTATGATCTTTACACAATCGGTTACAGTAAATGCCTAAAATGTGGCAAACATGGGTGGCCCTATATTTTTGTCAGGGACTGTATATATACTTCGATTGACGCATCAGTGAGCTCATACTTGTACACAATCAGTGAAGCAGGTAATCGTCCACCTATCGTGTAGGGTAGCCATACGTGCCTAGCGGAAGGTAGCGAAGTATAGGATAATGATCCATGAATTGAATTTGAGGCAACGACAGCACTATTCCGTCGTTCGGCGGAACTACACCAACTCATCAGAGCCGGCGGGCTAGGAAGCGCCCCCCGCAGGCGCAATGAGGACCAGCAGCTGCAACAATGCCACACCCTGACTTACGTTCGTCGTGCATTGTCGGAGCGCTTTGTTCTCGTCGCAAGGTGTGCGCAGCCGTCAACCCCATCCTTCCTTCCGCACAGAGCGACACCCCCCCACGTACGCCCAGGTCGTGTACAGTTCGCTCAAACTACCCCATTCAAAGTTGCAGCTGCAAGCGCCGTAGTAGCTGCAGCATCAGCAGCTACTACTGCGCCCTCACGTCCGTATGATGACATTGCAGCGCTGTCCCAACGCTCTGTGCCGATGCCCCTAAGATCATGCACGTGCTTCACCTGCATGATCTTGCTCTCTGTCATCGGGCGTATGCGCGTGTAGATATTGCAGACCTCGACTCGAAAACAGTGGACTGGTATCCTTTTGTGATACCATACCAATGTTTCATATTAAGTTAACTTTAACTCATCTTGATAGTTGCTTAATAAAGAATCATAATAATATAGAGTTACTGCTACGCAACTCCGATACCGGACACGATTGTCTGCATGCTTTTAATAAATTGCAAATATGCCAATGCTCATAAATTTGAAATTATTTTGTTTTTTAGTAGTAGGGTTGCTCTTGTTACGTAATGTCAGTGTGTTGCTCGTATAGAGTTTCTTTGTATGTATGTGCTTGATTTGAAATTACTGGCTTGCATAAGAAACGGGTTCTAAGCATTTTACCCGTAATGCGGCGTATCGAGATCGAATCCATGACTCACGATGGAGAGAGATCGGAGATAGAAAGAGAGAGTCTAAAGCAAGAGTCGTTTGATTGTATTCAATCATTTTTATGCCGTTAGGATTGGCTCGCTATATACACGTTTCACTGTTTGGCTTATGTTTACTAGTCGATGATATTGCAAGCGAAACGCGCTATTTATGTAGAGCAACAATTTTATCATAAAATCATCGAGGTTCTTCAGCAAGGCTAGCAAGCATATGCAAACTTGCCTACAGTGCCGTTATTAGATCACAGAAGCCTTCAAACTGCAAGGAGAATGCGCAACTCATTTATGCTATAATTCAATTCAGTACTTATTTCACCACAAAATTGGTAGATAGTTGATTTATGTTTCACAAGATGTCACAATGTAATACTTTGGTCTCACAATATGTATTTAATCTTGGATGATAAGGACGGTCCGTCAAAAAGTTAAATACCTGTTATAATCGTGTGCCAACACTCTCTACTGGTGCGGTGGTCAATTTCACTAGTCGATGAATCAATAATGCAAGCTTCCCGCCCTTGTCACTACGAAGGGTCGGTACAGCAAAATTTTATTTTGTATTTTTTGGAGGGTAAAGAAATGCTTGACAGCCAGCAATCTAACGAACGTTAACCTCGTATAGACAATACTTTTTAGACCAAGTTTTGTCGTAAACAACTGAGCAGTTATTATTTTTTCTTGACGTCTACGCGTTACTTGTCCGATAGGATCTAACCAATGTAGAGAACAATCTTATAATTTACAATAATAATAATAAATAATCATTACAGCATTCGCCTAGGTGCTAGGCGATGTTTTCAACTGAGAACATGGATCAACCATCCATTTCTTAGTGGTCGTTAGTGATGTCGTTGCAGGTGGAAGGGAACTGTTTGTGCTGATGAGGGGATGCCCACTAGCAGTTCATATACATTTCGCCTTCTCCAAAGGAGCTCATCGTCTCTGTCTTTCGCTCTGTTTCACCTACCCTCTCTCTCTCTGAATTCTCCTATCTGCATATCTCGTTTTCTCTAGCTCTTTGTCTTCGGCTCTAGCAAGATCTCTAGGTCGTATGCGACACCCCTGTGCGTAATGCAGGGTCTGCATAGGCAAATGTCGGCCGTGGGCGTCACGAGGGTGTCACGCCCCCGAAGTGCCACCCCCGTCTGAGGTAGATAGATAAATAGATAGCGTTGACCCCCTTCAACCCTCCGTCGCCCTCGGATGTCATCGTCTCTCCTCGGACCTCTCTGCTTTTCAGAGGCGTAGCCTTCGTTGCTGCCTCCGTCGCCGTTCATCACCCTTGCACGGGTGGAGTTCAAACAACTGCGACTCCACTGCGACTCAGGCCACCAAGCGGCACATTTTTAGCTCGAGCCCAGCCAGTACGAACGTACACTATGTATACAGCCTTAATCAGGCCATCCACCACCGCATTGCTACTCATCATCGTAGACAAATAATGACGTGGCATCATTGTGGCCGGGTGCATATCTGTATGTAAAACACCAAGATATGCATAGATATAAGGCACACACGGATATAGACGCATATGTATGTATACCTAGCAAAGCTCGGAATCATATATATACGAGTATATTGGTCGAATTCACGTCTAGATGCATAGATATAACGTCAGAAAGCACTTGACGTTCTGCATTTACATCATAAAAACGTCTCCTTAGAGACGATTGTTTCTCCGCTGTTATGTCAGTAAACCATAACGTACGTATATATATATATATATATATATATATATAATGTATCTGCATTGAATTGGTAACTACAAGCAGTGAACCTAGCCACATTTTGTAAACTACTATGACATTTTGATATATAATATAACTCTACTTTGACGGTCGTGTTATGCATGCTATTAGAACCTCATTTTAAAGCGAATAATCTAAAAACGATCTACTCCTCAATGTGTTAACCGGAACGTCAAGAAAATCATCCTGTAGTATAGCGCGTCGTAAACGAAAAGCAGTTAACGGACAATCCATACAAAAAGGAATAGAGCTGATCGTCATATTTCTCCCCTTGCTTATTTTTACTGCTCGTAGCTCCAGATGAATTATCGAATTTTAAATAATCAGTATCAAATTAAAAAGAAGAACAAACAAAACGAAGTAAAACTAACTACATACAAGTCAATAAATTACATTACAAACCTTGCTTTGGGGTCGATATGAGCAGTTAATGGTTAGTTATTTTGCCATGTATATTTCTAATAGGCATACAATCTGTGAGCGGTTGAATATAGATCTTGCTGCATGAGCTAGTCTGTCTGTTGTTCAAATAGATAGTTAAAAGTAACACATGCTCTTTTCGATGGCGAAATCAGAGGGATGAGTACCTAGTCAGCTAACATTTGGTAAATAATCCTTTGGTGTATTGCAATCGTAAGCTAGTACCATAGTTAAATTCGTTGTCTGGATAAAAAAAATATATATATAGTACAACATACGTTTTTATTAACATTAACACAAAATAAACATGTGAATTCAAATGTTCCAGAAGTAGAATAGAAAAAATTGCATTAGTGTACCTAGCGCGGACTCTTGAACGGCGTCTTGTTGTTCGAGGTCATAGCAACACTGCATAAACAAGAAACGCAACCGCTAAGCAGCCCAACCAAAACGCGTTTAATTTTGGATTGAACACAACAGTTGCTCGAATTGTGCAGTAGTGTAGTATGATTTGCCAGTAGACAGCCGGCGCAACAAACTTAATTTCCCATCGTCGTTTTTCCTCACGTCTCAAGCAATTTGTCGACTTTTTTTTTGGCGTCTTCCCTGCAGCGTCGCCACCCGTTAACGGTCTGTCTGATCGTAACTTGAAGTTTGAGGGCAGTAAAAGGCTGCGACGAGTCACGCCTTCAGGTGAAGACCGTAGGAGCATCGAACGGCTACACCCAGCCGATACACGGCCGGAGCACAAACAGATATCTGCCGAAGTCACGAGTGCCAGTAGGGCATTCACCGGGATAGCAGTAAACTGCTCGGGTTATAGTGGCTCAAGGAGCATTAACTAATTAGAAAGATTTTAAGCGGAATGATACCTTCTGTGAGTATATATATATATATATATATATATATATATATATATATATATATATATATATATATATATATATATATAGTTCTAACGGCGTGCCTCTTTGACTTAACTCATAAACAGATATAGACGTCACTCATCACATCATCATGAGCAGACAGACGCGCCTTCTTCCCCCTTTTGTCTGCTTTTTGTGACGGTTCTAGCAGCTGTAGCAGATAGCGCCAGATAACGAGAGATTAGTCAGAAGAACGACGCTATTGCCGAGCGATTTTCTACGGCGTCCTCTTGCTGTGACCGTCGTCATCTTCGCGACCACCGACGAGTTCGACGACACGAACGCGCGATCGCGCGTCTGAGCCGCCGCCGCCAATTTTCGAGTATCGAGAGAGCACGACCAGAGCAGCAACTCGTCAGACAGAGGACGTTGTCGTGGTGACGATGATGTCATTGCTAATGGCAGCGCCAACACCACACCAGCAACAATCCAACAGCAGCAGGAATAAGAGAAACTGCGCCTCTCTCGCTGTTGTTGACAGCTCATGGCTCAAAAGCAAGGCAGAAACACAACAACAACAATAACAACAACAACAACAACAACAACATTAATAACAACAGCAACAACAACAGCAACAGCAATATAAACAGCAGCGACAGCAGTATAAGCAGCAGCAGCAACAAAGCAATAACAACAACAACAACAGTAAGTGATAACTATGATAGTGATAACTTCGCTCAGAAGTATATCACCCTTACGATGTGATGGTGATCAGCATCATCATCGTCATCATTACGATGATGATGACATAAACGTTTTGTAATGTTTGCTGCTTGATTCACTTCTGTCATTTGTTGATCCAATTATATTTGTTTTACTTCCTTATCAATTTTTTACTCTGCTCCCTCACCACGCTCATCCGCGCGCGGGCTCTCTTTATTTGTCCTCTGCCGCTCCCCCCGTAAGGATGGCTCCTTACCTAAGCAGAGACCATGATCGTCACCGCGTTGCTGCCTGCGGTTGTTACTGGTGGAGGTGTCACTTCTTGGCTGTCCATTTGGCATAGAGTTGTCACAATACTCTGTTATTGCCGTTAACTGTGACTGTCGGTCGCCGTAACGTCCGTTGTTGTCGTCGTCGTCGTCGTCGTTGTTGTTGTTGGAGTTGTTGTTGTTGTTGCTGTTGTTGTTGTTGGAGTTGTTGCAGTTGTTGTTGTTGTTGTTGTTGTTGTTGTTGTTGTTGCTGTTGGAGTTGTTGTTGCTGCTGCTGTTGCTGCTGCTGCTGCTGTTGTCGTTAGCGCCTTCACGGACGACCCATCAGACAGGGTGATGACTCTAGCCGTCATTTTGTCGCTCATCATGTCCGACAGTTCTAAGTGAAAAATGACACAAGGCCATACAAACACACACACACACAGAGACGGACGGTAGCCGGTTGCGGCCAAATGCCGCGCGAGACCATATCTGCTACCTGCCGTCACAGGAAGAAGAAATATTGAAGGATAGGGGGTAACATAAAACAAGGGCTATATATATATATATATATATATATAGAGAGAGAGAGAGAGAGAAAGAGAGAGAGAACACACTAACGGGAACCAAACGGAAATAAAAACGCAAAGCCGATAGCAAGTCAAAGTTTAGGTGGTGGTCACTTAATGCACGGTTAGCGTTTGCGTTTTGCTTGACGACCACCGCCGCCGCCGCCGCCATCGCAAATAAGAGAAGCGGGGAGTGAAAATTCAATTCTAGCAATCACTAAGTATCTTTTTCTTCTGCTTTTCAATAACTACAATGACAATGGCCCTCGTCCCGTTGCAAGTCAATATTAGACACTACTGCTTCGACACGTTTGTCGTGTACGTCAAAACTACAAAGCAGGCTAGATCTAAAACTATGACACAGCGGGCGTAACGAGCGTCTAGCTCTTTTTGGTGCCGGAAGGTAGGTTCGTATCCTCGTCGACCTTATCACCATTACGATTGATGCATCGTTTGCTATTGTAGCCAACGAATCGTAACAATTGGGACCCGAGAATCGCGTTCCTGGCACTGAGGTTACCTGTTTTTTTTGTCGATCGTACGTCTATTTAGCGTCGTGTTGTGGTAGCGTGTTGGTGAACTTAAGCGCCGTGAAAGCGGAGTTTCACAAACAATGAACAAAGTTGATATAAATAGGTAAAATAGTAAAATATATGTTCGTACTCGAAATGATTGTTCGCTTTTTGTTTGTTGGTATAACAAATGCAGAGACGATCGGTTAATCAAGCTGCCAGGGCTTTTCCAATATATGCAACCCATCCCGCCATTTTATAGGTAGGCCTTGTAGATGATGTAGAATGTGGAATTCATATACATACCAAGGTGGATCACAATATTCATAGCATCGCCTGTGTAAATTTCTATGATCTCTTGGTGACTACGGCACTGGACAGAGCCGTTCTTCAGGAGTAACAAAAATGACAGGTATCATGTAGATCGGTTTCGAATTGCGTTTACAAAAGATCGCGCAACTGTAGCAGGTCAAACCGTCCAGTAACAATGGATCAAAACAAGTATTGTGCTGTGATTAAACATTTTTTAAGATTGAGCTGCAACGGAAATCAGAGCGGGATTAGATGCCGTTTTATGAAAGTAATTGATATACATATTCGTATACTGGCGTACAGTACCATTACTAAGTGGATTGCCTCATTTAAAAGAGGTAGTGTGAGTATCGAGTATACATCACAATCTGGACGACCAAAACAGCGTTGACTGATCACCGATTAAAGGTGTGCAATAGATATAACCGAAGAGAAAGCAAAATGGCTATCGCAAAAGCTAATAATTGAGCAAAACCAGACATGCATGCCAAGTTCGGACAGTTTTTCGAATTTTTGAGACAAGATCCATAGGATTTTGTAAACCGATTCGTAACCACCATTAAAACCTGGATCCACCACTTCGCTCCCGAACGGGAACATGTCACCAGAGAGTGGACCGCACGCGACAAATGCCTCCCACCAGGGTAAAGAAGCACATCTTGACTGCAAACGTTTTTGCAACCTTTCTCTAGGATGCAAAAAGCGTTCTATTTATAAATTACATTTTTCAGGCACAGCGATTACTGGAGGGAACTACGCAACACTCTTGGACCAGCTGAAGAAATGCACCATTGCACTACCGTCCGCATTGCAGTAGAGGGCTGCGCTGTTTCAGCACGACAATGCACCCGTCTAGAAATCTCGTTTTGCCATGGCCGAACTACGCGAACTAAGGTTCTAAATTCTCGAGCATCCTGCAAATTCTCCCCCGTATTAAAGATATATATTGACCGCATTAGCCGCAACTGGCTTTCATCTACGAGTCACCACCCGAGCTGTAAGTAAGCTTGCCAGGCAGGCTTTATTGCAGTCATTTTTCAGGAGACTTTGCTTTGTGTTAAAGATACAAGCAGATATTTCTTACACGGGGCCGCGCAAATTGCTTTCAAACCGTTCGTTTGTTTAGGACTACAATTCTCGGAATTATACGTTTGAATATGAACACATGGCAATGATCACGTTTAACATGGTGATAACGCTTTACAATGTTAGCCATGTTGCGGAGGAGCTCACTAAGGTCTTCCTAAACGTCGCCAAGGACAACGACCTCTTCGCCTGGTACTCTCTGTTCTCCTTCGTTCCGGTCGTGTTGAGACTTCCTCGGGCCAGGAAAGACGCTCAATCCCTGTCTGTCCTGGTCAGGAAGAACCTACGCGACTTTACATCGGGACTAAGGCTCAAAGATCTGACGCACGAGGAATCAGGACGCAAAGCTATGGCCCACCGCGATGACGACCTTCCCAGACGTGTGAGGGTCAAGTTGTCAGAAGGCGATATTTCCGGTGCTGCCAGATTGGTGAGCTCCCAGGATACGCTAGCGTCAGACAACGAAAATACGGAAGCTCTCCGCTCTAAACATCCAGACGCGCCATTGGATCTCTCCATGCCCACACCCCCGGCAGTCACACTGCCTTCCTCAACCTCACGTGAAGAGATACTGAGTGCAATGAAGACTTTTAGCCGAAGTTCAGCTGCCGGTCTAGACTTCATAAGACCTCGTCTGTTGCAGGACTTGCTGTCTGGTGCGCTCGGGAGCACGGCCAGTCGACTAGCGGACGCCATTGCTAAAGTGGTTGATGTGCTCAGATGGGGCTCGCCCCCGTCTTCTCTTTTACCACTCATCTTTGGGGCAAGAATGTTTGCACTAAAAAAAAAGATGGCTCATTACGTCCGATCGCTTGTTCTTCAGTCGTCCGCCGACTGGCGGCCAAAATCGGCTGCTACGATAATAAGGTAGCTATTTCAGCAACCCTTGGTCAACACCAGCTAGGATTCGCTACCCCCGGGGGTACAGAGGTAGTGGTCCACTGTGCCCGTGCATTTTTGCAGTCGCGCAAATGCCAACGGTAATGGTCAAATTGGACTTCCGAAACGCCTTCAATAGCGTCCGGAGAGACCATTTGCTTCGAGCCGTCAAGTCGTGGGCACCATTACTGTTTCACCAGACGAACCTGGCCTATGGTTCAGGACCATCCCACCTAGTAATGCCCCAAGGCATTATGCCCTCGCAGACAGGTCTTCAGCAGGGTGATCCCCTGGGTCCCCCACTTTTTTGTTTGTGTATCAAGGAATTGGTGGATTCACTGCAGTCCCCCCTTAATGCCTGGTACTTGGATGACGGGATTCTGGGCGGGGACCTCCCGACCGTACTTGACGATATCCGGAAAGTTATTGATTTTAGTGTAATTAGCGGGCTGACACTGAACCCGGTCAAATGTGAAGTATATGTCACAGCTCCCAAAGAATTTGAGCCATTAGATTTAACTGACCTTTTTAACTCGCTCCCGGGCTGTCGCGTAGTGGACAAGGTTAACCTGGAGCTGCTAGGTGTCCCCTTATTGCCGGACGGCATTGCAAAAGCATTAGACAGTCAAAAAGATAAACTCGACTTCGCCACAGGCAGACTACCCCAATTGGGCGCCCACTGCGGTCTATTCCTTCTTAGATCTTGTTTTTCAGCCACGAGGTTAACACACCTTCTTAGAGGTTCCAACCTGTTTTTATCACCAGAGCTTTTACAACCATTTAATGGACTTAGTTTAGACATTTTAGAGATCATACTAAATCTTAAGCTGACTGATGCGGCAAGGGAACAAGTAATGCTCCCGGTTTCTTTAGGCGTTCTAGGTATACCGGACGCGGTCATGATGGCAGGACCCGCCATCGTAGCGTCATTGACCCAGGCGGCGGACAGGGTTAAAAGTTTATTGGACAGTGACGGGTGGGATGCCTATAACGTTGAACTTAAAAAGCTGATCGAAGAATTGTCGCTGCTATTTGATTCTCCTCCGGAGGATAGGGCTAACCAGGGTAGTTGGACAGCCCCCTTACATGAAAAGCGACTAGCAGGCCTGATTAATAGAGCACCTTCTGTTGCTGATAGAGCCAGGCTACGAGCTGTTAGTAGTCAAGGGGCTGGGGCTTGGTTACAGGCCCTACCCTGCCCGCGAATTGGGACCCTGTTAGACGACGAGACGACGCGTATAAGCGCAGGGCTGCGGCTTGGTGTTGACCTAGTCGTTGCCCCACCGATGTCGTTGTGGTGATTTCGTGGACGCCTTGGCCCATCATGGCCTGTCATGCGCGTTGAGTGCAGGCCGACGAGCGCGTCACTCCGCTTTAAATGACACCTTTAGCCGCGCACTTAGGTCCGCCGGCTTTCCGTGCGTTCTAGAGCCCCCGGGTCTTTCGAGGGATGATGGAAAAAGACCTGACGGTCTGACTTTGACGCCGTTTGAGCGTGGCCGCATGCTTGTTTGGGACGCAACTGTAACCGACTCATTAGCCCCTTCGATGGTCGGTGCAGGTGCGGACCGAGCAGGTCATGCCTCCAGGTTAGCTGAGGCTAACAAATGCAGAAAATATTCAAACGTCGATTATCCGCACGAATTTTGTCCGTTGGCGTTCGAGACTATGGGAGCTGCAGGCCCCCTTACGCTCAAGCTGATTCAGCGGGTGGGTAAAAGCCTTAATCTTTCGACAGGAGACTCGAGGGCATCTGAATTCTTGCGTCAGAGGCTGTCGCTCGACATTCAACGAGGAAACGCAGCGTCTGTTCGGGGCACATTGTTAAACTGGGCTAACCCTGGGTTAGAGAACCCGTGATCACACGTTCGCGCGGAGACAATTGTCCACTCCAAAGTGCTAACATGTTAGCCATTCTCATCATCCCCGCTAAAGAACAACTTTAATTTAAATTGAGAATTACGACCTAATGTATTAATAATAGACCCATTTTGGTCGTTTCCAAACAACCAAGTAGTTAAGCTCCTTTAGCAAAGCGCGTACTACATGAATAAAAAAAGAGGTTAATATTTTTTCATAGAATTTCTTTAGAGCTATCTAACATATATATATATATATATATATATATATATATATGTTTGTATGTGTGTATATATATATATATATATATACACACATACAAACATATATATATATATATGTTTGTCTGTGTGTATGTATATATATATATATATATATATATATATATACATATTAGATTCTTGTCCAGGCAATCAGTGAATGAGTCGGAACACGTGGAATGCGGGTTGCTGACTCATTTGAGCCCATACTGTGTGATCTATGAAATGCCACCATCCGCTCACACGAATGGATCCTAGACAACATATTTCCTATATATTTTCATGTGTGAAAAATAGCTGATATTGATCTTTTAAACGAGTAGTTGTAGTAGTAGCGGTAATAAACATTCTGTTCAAATCGCTCCTTAAAATGATTACGCCGAGCCAGTCGTCAAATAGTATCGCAGTACAATATGTCTAAACATTATCGCGCAAGCGGCTCCAGTTACTAGAAATGGTGCAGATGAACAGACCAATAATTTGAAGCAATCGTAAACAATCCCTAGTACGGCCGCTGAGCTTACTCTAAGTGACCTTTCTCTACTCGCTGCTAACTATCGCTACACGGCTGTTGTTTGACACTCGTTTGTATGCTTTTATTTCCTATATATATACATACATACATATACGTCTGCATTTTTCATTCATACAGCAAGTGACCTTTATAATGATTTGCTGTATCACATTGTAATTAGCAAGAAACGCCTGCCACGCTATGCATCCGGCAGAGCAGAAAAAGCGGCGACAAGCAAACACGTAACTAACTTGGCGAACGAATACAACACATCGTAAGGGTCACTGACTCGCTGTATAAATATATATATATATATATATATATATACATAAAGAGAGAGATAGAGAAAGACTAGTATATATATATATACTTTTTGACACACATATGCGTGTTTGTGCAAGTGGAGCCATAGTCGATGTGCTCCGGACGATCTAGAGTTCGGCGAGCGCAAGTCTGCCCCGAATGAAAGCGACGCGGCCCTGCCCAGCTAGGCCGTTGGGCAGGCAGTAAACGTGGGAAATGCAGCTCCACCGAGACTCGAGCGTTTGAAGCTGCCGTCTGCCGTCGCCGTTCAGTTCGTTTTTTTTTCGCGGAGTGTTTGCTTATCTAGCCGTCGTCGCCGGCAGCATCATGCGATCGTCAATCATCAATCGTCATCATGGTACGTCGAACGCGTCAAAATGAAATCCACAAAACGACCAAGACTGCCAGACGACACGCAAGACTGTACGTGGCCGACCTGCGGCCAGACCGGCGTGGGAGCCAACTGAGGCTATACCAGGGGGCGCAACCAGGGCGTCGCCGGCCGTTCTGCCAGCATAGACGCAGTTTTGCGCCCATTTTGCGCCTACAAGCCCATATCCCGCCATCGCCGCTCAATTTGCGGCGTCCCGTCAGCCGCAAGCATCGTGCAGATGTATCGTTATGACTACTTTTACGACTATGTCATAATTATTATGCAAATATATATATATATATATATATATATATACGTATATATATATATATATATATATACGTATATATATATGACCTGCTGAGAAAGACGGCCGAGTCAAACACAACCTGGCGACCTGTTGTCGCGACACCTAGACTCCCTGGTGACTGGTGTATAACGTGCACTGCAGCTGAACGCAACTGAACAAGCAATAGCCAATCCTGAGTCAAGCAACTCGCTCACTAACTATCAGGCTGAGATACGACTATTGCATTACCGGAGTCATGCCGTAAAACTGTCAGTAGTTATTATATTTGGTTTAAACCCAGATATGCAGGTGAGAGCAAAGCAACATATTTGTATTTATTTATTATCAACCTTATACTAAAAGCACAATGCAACATATTGAGAAACCGTATACGAGCATTAGCGAGCATAAGATATGGTGATATATATATATATATATACAAATCTCACACCCTTTTTTTTACGTACAAGCATATCAAGTTAAAACACATCTGAGTCTGTAGCTAAAAATGCGAGAGATTGTTTGCACTGTAAACAGTGCTTATAAATTCTTGTAGAAACCAGTTTGACGCCGTCGTAAATAGAACAGCCTTCTCATATGTAACTAAATAAAGAGAAAGCACGACGAACGCTAGCTAGACAAATTGAGACATCTCGATTGTTACACGCACAATATATATATAGCCCAAATGAAGTTGGTCCTACACGCACACTTGTATATATACACATATTCATGTATAGACATACATAGTATATATGCATACGTGTGCGCAAACGTAAAAACGTGCGTTAAAATAATTCGTGATAATAGATAAATACACATTTAATATTGTGTGATGATGTCACATTGCGTCAAAATGCCCTAACGTCGCTGTGTAACAGTAGACAGAGCAAAATAATATGCGTAACGAATATATATACATTACTTCACCACTCAACCGAAGGATCGGGGTTAGCTGCTTCTGGTAGTATGCCTGGTTAATAGCTCTAGTGACCAAACTTAAATAAAACTAGAGTAAAGCTCTCTTCTTCAAACTTGTTTACGGTAGTAAGTATTTGCAAATAGTTGAATTGTGCGTTAACTCACCGGTGCGTTCGCCCGTTGGCAGATGTTGCCTGCTATTCTGACGACCCATATATTGTTGCCCACATCGCGCAGGCTTTACTAGATGCTCCATCACAGTGAAGGCACACTTCGAATGATATCTCCTGATGTACTTCTACTCATTGTTGCTGAGTGCGGACAATACCGCTGATCTTAATGTAAATAGCAAGTTCACGGTTTACAAAGGTAACAACACCTACATGCCAAAACTGTGGCCAAAACGCGAATGTAAAATCCTCACTAGATTTACTTCAAGCTGTATATCCTTTAGCGATAACGACACACCAGTGTTATTGCACACAGTTTGTACACAGTCGAGCTACCAATGAACTCCAGTCCATTGTAATCCGGTGCAGTATCCTACTGAGGTGAGCGGAACTAGGCTTCGGCCAACGCGTCTCCGCTCCGCGTTGCACTCGATCGGAACCACTCGCTACGGCGTGCAGGAAAAACGAATTCACTTGTTTATACACTGACTGCACGAAACTCTTCACGCACGAATAGAACTTCACCGAAGCGGCTGGAAGTCATCCCTTGGCACAAGCGTGCTCGTCGTCATCACCTCGAGTCGCATTTCCGATGATAATTGCCCGATGGTGAAACAATGCTGACTTAGTTCAGACCACCAATCCGTTCCGCTCAGTTCCACTCAACTTGTCCCCGGCCTAGAACTAGAGAATCTAGAACTGAAAACGAGCTAGGATATAACAAGCCTCGCTTTTGTTGTTCCTTTTTCTTCTCTTACCACTCTCCTCCTTAATCTACCTTCCTTGCTCACTTTATTTATGTTGTTTTTCTCTGTTTTTTCCCTCTCACATCCTCATGCCCTCAAATATGTTTTGCTCTTACTCCTTGTTGCAGAGGGAACAAACTGGTTTACCTTTATCTGCCAAACATTTTACAAGACCACTTGCAAGGTTATCGCCTCCACTTAAACTTGTTTTGCCTTGGCAGATTGGAACCGAGAACGCGGTGGAGGAGAAAGAAAAGAAGAAGCAGAATAAAGATGAAGGACGAGAGCCCATGTAGAAGACACAAACTAGAAAGCACAATAATCAAGCGGTACACAACCGAACACGTCCAAGGGGAAACTGGTGGTGGTGGGTTTCCTTTGTTGTGCGGCGTAAAACAAAGGACACCTTTGCACACGTGGAAACCACCGGCAATCCTTTTGTGCTCAACATGTTAACACTGTGATGGTTTTCGTCGTTGTTCTCGTCGGCATCATCATTAACTTTGTCGTCATTGTTGCCGTCGGTCGTCGTCACGGACATCGTCTCTATAGCTGTTGCTACTGGCACGGTGGTGGTTCCCGTTGCCAATGCTGGCGCTACCGCCGTGGCTGTCACTTTGCGCCCTCGCCCTTCATGGAGAGTTCGCGCGGTCCCTTTCCCTCAGCGAGCGACCCTTTCCTTATGGCGCACCTTTCCTTCTTCTCCACCATGTTTTCCTGCACTTCTGTCCGGTTGTTTGTCTGTCTGTCTGTCTATCTGTCTGTCTGTCTATCTGTCCGTCTGCCTGTCCGCCTTCCTGTCAGTTTTCCCGTACGTCCGTGGCTCCGCCGTCTGTGTGGGTGTTTCGTCACAAACTCCCTGTGCCCTGAGCAGCTGGGGCCACAGCTGCTAACTCTTAGCAGTCTTAGTGCTACACCCCCCCCCGTTCCCCGACCGGTTCGGGGGGCAGTCGCGGTGCGTGCAGCCAGGTGCTGCCAGCTGGTCGACTGGCCGGCGCGTAACAGGATTGTAAACTGCGATTTGTCGGACTGCTCTGGCCCGATACGATCCCAGCGTTCCAACACTTTCGTATGCAACGCCTGCAGGGCATCGGATGTTATGGGCCAAATGCTATGCCATGCTAAGTAGCATGGTGCTCCCATGGATGGCGATGGATGTACGACGAATGTGAGGGACAACAATACCGCCCTGCACAACCACCCATCTCATACAAAAACACACTGCCGATATAGCCGATCTTGACATTCAACTCGTCATACGTCGATGGTCATTATCTTATCAGAATAACTTTACTCTGCATAATTTGTTGTTCTCTCTATCTCTCCTCGTCTTCACTCTGTCCTTTTCGCATCCTGCATCCTTTAAGACATTTTTTTCAGGGTAGTTTGAAATGTCTACATCGAGTCAGCGCGCCTGATATAGACCTTTTCATGCGGTGTTATTTTTAAATCCTATCACATTCACGAAAATATGTGTTCAACTCTTGATGAAGGCGATCCTGGCTTCCTAGTGCTAAGTATGATTTGTTCGTGGCGTGATCTCATCAAGCATCTGCCGTGTTTCTTACAAAGCGCGTTTGTAGTGACGTTGAACCTACGGGTTTGTCATATGCAGTATGTGATCTGCTTTTAGATCTCAAATACGTTGACACCATTATAATCGCTATCCATGCTAGCGTTATATTTAAACATTAAAATCGAATCCTACAAATATTTAACGTTACTTTCGCAAATACGTTAAACAGACTTGCTTGTGGCTAAGCACGCAACGCCGAGTTCAACGCATTAGCTGAACAAATTTTTTTTGTTTTTTAAACTGGCATATAGTTTTTCTTAGATAGAATGCCTTCGAATGACATCTCGTTCCTAAAAGAATGGTAAACCTTTTAGCACCCTTCGTTCCATATTTACTTGGCTTTTGTAGGATTATCTTTTTGTTAAACTAATGACAGAAATGCCAAACGTAGAGCAGCTGGCTATAAGTTTTGAAATGCATTTTCAATACCTGGGTGTAACTTTACTACTATAAACTATATAAAGGGATCACATCTTTGTAAAAGATCTGCCTGTGATCTTTATATATATATATATATATATATATATATATATATATATATATATATATATATATATATATATATATTGCTTAAGGGGGCAGATATAGATGCTCAAGTTGCAAACGAATTATTGACTCGTATTCGGTTAGATGGAATTACCGGAACCATACGGCAACATCTTCACGGATATCTGGCCATATGTGCGTACGTGCATATTTCATGGTTTTAACTACCGCATACATATTTTTGTAAATAAAGACAGGTCAGTTCTTTAGACTAGATGACCAGGTACAGCCCAGGAGCTGTTTTATTCGCACTTTCTTGATGTCTTATAGAAGTTTAATAACAGCAAATAATTCGATTACCAGACCTCCTTTTCTTTTATTGGAAATTGGTTGAGTCTAGCTTGCCCTTGAATGTAGAGCAGTTATACGACTATCAAGACAACACAAAACACCCATACGTTTATATTAACTTCTATTAGGTCTTCCAGACATTTATGTTCGATTCCGCAGCGAATAATTAGAAATACATTTCTTACATACGGTGTCACTCTATTAATTCATATGTAAATCACTTTTTTTTTCTAAACCGTTCGTCCGACGCCCTTAATGAGAAGATTACATCCCTTCCGAATTTCTTGTTGTTAGATGCGAACAAACAATCCAGATGGGTTTTGATACCCTCGAAACGCTCGAAGTTATTTTCTCAGAAGATTCTGACGTAACTTTAAAGTGAGTGGAATAGAACATTTCAAACAAGGTCCAGCAACTTGCGGCAGATCGTCACAGATATACGATCTGCTTTAGAAGGGTCGAACAACTGGCATTTGTTTTCATGTTAAACCCGTGATCCTTTACATCGCCATGCTTCATGTACCCATGGACAATTAGGCGCATGAACTGATCCATGCGACGCATTCACCGTGTGTACGACTCGTCGAGTTTCAAGTATGTGTAGAACACAATCTACGAGGCGGCTGCTCTTAGCACTCATAATAGTGGAAAAGCGTCATTTCACACGAATTGGTCTTCGTGTTCTTATAGGCATGTTACTATTCATTCATTTACAAAAACACGGAGCTGTCACACACCGACAACCGTTGTAAAAAACACGTCACCGTCTGAATAGAATGAAGCTCAGGAATGTAATTTTTTGGATGACTCAATATATATATATATTTATATATATATTTATACAACTAGCAGCTTGACAAGAGTTCGCGTTCGTTGTTCACTGTGGTTGCTCATTCCCACAACCTTTGAAAGCGCCTGTAAAATTGTAGTACAGGCTGTGTTATTTGGCTGTGTGTCAGTATCGCTAGAAGTAAAGGAAGAAAAGGCCACAGCTACACGCGCAGAATGTACGAGCTAGCTTATAGCCGTCCGTAGCTAATGGCACGATTGACTTCGCATGCACATCAGTACCCTCCACCTCTACCAGAAAGTAAGTGGTATCACAGTAAGGCCCTAGAATCATCCACAATGAGTAGTTCAGGTAATAGAGCAAGCAGAATACAAAGCAGACGAAAAAGAAAGAGGTGACAAACCCAAATAAATATAAGGAGAACAATAAGACGAAAAACGAGCATAAGTGCGGGCCAGTCCGCATTAAAAGGGAAAGCCCAAGGGTTGCCACTAGAGCGTCTGCCAATGGAAGCGTCTGCCAGTTCAGTTTACGCAAGCGGTGCAGTGCAGCGCATCTTGTTATGGACATACATTTTAGTATTGTTTAATAACTATATGGTATAGATTTTAAGTAATGTTTAATAACTTCGAGTGTCAGCATCGATGCTCCCAACTAATCGCTCGGAATCGCTGTGATGCGCCAGAACGCCCGCATATGTACCTAAAAACATTTTGCCAAGAAAGACTACGCTTTTTCCAGTCTAAAAGACATAAATACATGGTGTCACACAATAGCAGTCTAAACAGGTATGTCTCTGCTATGTGCTCGAACTGAGTGCATTTGTCGAGCTTGGTGGCCTAGCTTCTATCTCTCTCTCTCTCTCTCTCTCTCTCTATATATATATATATATATATACATATAGTGAAAAGATGTCCTTGCCAGCTTTCTGACCGCTACAGTCCATGAAACTAAATGCCTTGCTTTTGTGTCACGAAGAAAACTAGTTCGTCTAGCAGTATAGCTGAAGAGTACAGCTACTCTGAACTCTAACTGAGTTTTATTTGCCGAAGGAAGTTCGTTCCAAGCATAGCAGATGCTGCCGTCGACGCAAATTTATCACTGCGGAATAAAAGTGGAAGTCAGACAGAGTGTAGCGACGTGTGTCGGACAGGTTCGGTAGGCTCAGCAAGCACCTACTCCCTCCTGGTCGGACGCCTATGACAGGGCGATGCCCCACTACAGCAATGGACTTGAACACGGCAAATCCATCCTAGTTTGTGACCGTGCGCCGAACGGTTTTTCTGAGGCTACTGTCGCCACACGATGCCCCTGTTGCCCGTGTTTGCAGCAACTGCCTCTATAAGGCATCGAAAAGATGCTCGAAAAAGCCCGCTGAAGGATAAATATCTATTGGTACACGGTCAGAACATATGTTTCGCCTGTTGACGCCTAGTGGGTAGTCTCTGATCTAAAGCCTGACTTTAGAAGGACCGTTAGACCCACTGGTTACGCAAGAAAGCTAGTTAGATGAAATGATGCTATCTATCTAACGCGAACATAGCTACTGGAGCGGCGGATGTCTAAGACAAACAAACAACATTATTATCATTACACCACGGCATCATAACATCGTGCTCGTCGACGGAAGGCCATGCAAACTGTCGTTTCCATCATGCAGCAGCAGTATCCGTTGAACCGTAGTACCGAAAAATACACTTAAAAGGAAGCGTTTGGAAGTTTGTCTAGATTCAAGTCGAGTTGAACAAGGCATATTTTAGATATCCAATCACGGATCAACGAAAGAGACGTTGTCGTTTCGGCAACGCAAGCCTGTGAGAGCCAATCTGTGGGTGCACTCAGAAGCGCGAACACCAAAACGCGACGCATAGGTACGTCGTAATCGCGAACGAACGAATTTCATCGATGATGTTTTTACCGCCGATGCGCATCAAAAATGATCAATGTGAGCTGACCACGGATAACATAAACCATCTTGTACATACTCTAGTCGAGTGAAATATATATGATTGACTGATTGATTAAGTTTCGGATGCAGTGTGATAGAATGTCGTTGTTCACGGCCACAACTTTACTTTTCCCAGATTCTAAGGCATTGTATGACTCGCGTCTATTTGATTGTGTACATAGCGGGCCCTAGTTCTTACGTGTGTTGCACCTCCGTGTTTATTCGAGAACCCTGCAAATCCTGCTGGGCATGCGCTTTTTCGATGAGGGCCCTCCGTAACGTCGCACTCTGTGTCGCTATCTCAGGCTTATGAGGCCTAAGTCCTATTGCACGTTCTGTGTTCCCCTTCGCTTCGATCGGTATCCCTCGGTTGTCGCCCGTCAAGAATTGATCCTGGCACGGACGCTTGGCGCGGACCTTCTAATACAATCAATTCATGTCATTCCTGCCCAACTACAGACGATGACCACGTGCAGCCCCCGCCAAGCTAGCCGATGTGGGACACATACGGGCATAATGCTTGACGGGTTGGTTTTTGGGCCAAATGCATATGTATATATATATATATATATATATATATACAAATACATATACAATTTATACACACATCGCTATTCGTCGGCGTTGCATTGTGACGCCAATGTCCCTTCGCCTCTCCATAAACGATCTCCATCCAAAAATTGCTTTATTTTTTTATTAGTTCACCCGATCGACTGGTTGCTAGATTACGTGCAATCACGCCAAGCTGGCATAGTTTAGAAACAAGTCGAAACTGCACACTAGCATATGTGGTCTGATTGTATTACATTGTTTTTAACAACACTACTGGCCTATCATAGTCAGTCGTTACAAGTCAGCCGTTACGTCAGTCGTTAGAATACTATACCTCCGCGCATCGTAGAACCGCGCTATTGGACAGCTGCAGTCTTGGTCATGATTATGGTTATATCGGCAGTCGTGATATCTACAACGGCAACTACCAGCTATACCACCACCACCACCGCCAACAACAACCACAAAAGCAACAAAAACGATACCAGCCCACATCCGAAACAATATTGACGATTTCCTTCTTATCGGCGGCCCATCTGTGCTGCAAGTGGAAAAGGTGTGCAGCGGCAACGGCGTTCGGCGCTCGGAGACCGTTTGCTGCTCGAATAGGTAGGCTCGTCGAGGCGGTCGATGGTCTTCTCTGGACTCTGATCGCTTATGTATACCTCTCACTCTTATTCCCACTTGGGGCAATTGTGGCAAGCTTAGAAAGGTTGGCGTCTTGTCGGTGTCTGGAGAGGTCCGAGGGGGTCCGGAGCTAACGGGAGCCCGGGGAAGCTAACGGGAGCCCAGGGGAGCCCAGGGGGGCAGATACGGCGAGCAGGCGCGCTGAATGACGATGACGAAGACGACTTAGATGGCTGCTGCCGTGTATTGACGGTGGTGCGCTCTGCTGGCGACTGAAGCCAGTGCCTGCAGAACAACGAGACGGACGGCGAAGGAAGGTTTCATCGATGTGTGGTATCGACCCATCGCCATCATGTCAAGACCACTGGTAGCACGGCTATTGCTGCTGCTGCCGCTTCGGTCCGCCTCCTTTGCTGCTGTTGCTGGTTTTGATGTTGATGTTGTTACTGCTCCTGCTCCTGCCGCTGATATGATCATCTTGACGGAGCAAGCCACCATCGAAGACAAAAGTAGACGAAGATGGCAAAGGAGAAGGAGCAAACTCACGACCAGGACTGAAGGAGGCCACTGAAGACAGGGAGCACCCTATGAAGAGATCGCGAGGTGGCGCCGTAAGGAACAAGAAAAGGAGAGATGGATATATATATATATATATATAGAGGACAAGAGAGAGAGAGAGAGAGCGACGCAGGATCACGGCATAACGCAAATAATTCACCGCCATCAATGGCAGACAAAAAGCAACATCGGGAACGTTCGCCTCACTACAACTTTGATGATTTCGATACGACGTTAGGGAAAACGAGAGAAAATAAGTGTAGAGAAAGAGAGACGAAAAATCTATTTATATATATATATATATACGTACATGCGTCTAGAGAACGAGAGAGAGGTTAAGCAAGCCCCACACAAAACACAGCAACGCGTAGGAGTACCGTGAAGGTGTATATACTTGAAAATCGTGCATAAGTACGAACGCCATTCTGTCATCGTTGCTCTCAATCTCCCTGGCTTTCAGTAGTATATACTTTTCGGCATCGAAGTTTGCTGTATTTTTACTGTAGCATCTAACACGGCTCTGTTTCTCGGACTGAAACCGAAATAATAGATATGGTAAGTTTTGCTTGCCAATACTTTTTCGTATCTCTAAGTGGGACAGCTACAATAAATCATGGCACATTTATTTACCGGACACCGTTAAGCGATTACGTACATACAATCTCTCCGAGTTTAAAACCGGGCGTAGTAAATCGTATCTGTTCGGGAGGCAGTAAAGCTCTGCCATTTAGACTCTCTCGTAACTATCAGTTAGGATGCAAATTTACTTGGCTTTACGTCCCGCCAATATCTATTACAGTATGACGCCTTCGTTGTGCACGCTCACGTCTGTCTGCATGTTATGCCAGTGACGACCATTCCATAATATAATATTATCGTGGTTCTCATCGTGGCGGAAAGTGGCTGCTCTGAGGCTCGCGGCTTAGACGGGCTCAGCTGTGGGTTGCTCGGTTTGCAAGTTCATGTCGTAGGACGTAAGACAAAAAGACAACGCTTGTACATCGCTCAACACGGCAGCGCTCAACTGCGCCGCGCCGATGGCGCTAAGCTACGAAGCGTTGAACAGTTTTCGATGGAGGGGTTGTTGTGACGGGGGCACTTCTTTGTCGACGCCGCTGGAAGGGGGCACTTCGCGCATAAGAGCGACCGAACGCAGAATAAAGCAACCGACGAGGAACACAACCATCGTTGCCCCCACCCCACCTCTCTCTCTCTTTCACAAGCGGCCTGTTCGAGGAGCTCCGACGATCGGGCACTCGCAGCAGCCACAGCATTTTCCCGACCAAGCACATAGACAAGTAGTGGCGGGTCTGCTCAGCTGCTGATGGATTGCGTGGAATTAACCTCAGAACCCCTTAGCTCCCTTTCCCCTCGTGGCCCATTCTTTATGGCCCGGCCTCCCACTACCTTGCCCGGCTCAGCCTTATGTTCCGTCCGTCCGTCCGTCCGAGGGGTGAACGTTGTGAGGCGGGGCTCCGTCGTTACTCTCACGGTGGCTCAACGGCTGCAGCGGCGTCGACGGGGGTCCTGCAAACGGCGCCATAGACAAGCGGACTCGGGGTGGTCGGGGAGCAGGCGTCGTCCTGTTCCGGCCGCCTGTCTCGCTGTAGAAGACAGGCAGGCAAGCACACAGGCAGACAGACGGACGTACGAACGAACGGACCAAAGCCTCGTAGACGGTCACAGTCTCACCCCCGTCCGACCCCACGACTGGGGGGGCGTTTCGAGTAATCCCTCAAGTAACAATGTATACACACTGTGCGTACACACCTTCTCAGCGCGGGCGACCCCTAGGTCCATCACGCACAACAACGCGGCAGCGGCAGCAGAACCACCAACGGTGGGGCAGTCGGTGGGCAGGCGATGGGGCGCCTTTAGTCTCTTTCTCGCACGCAGTCTCTCTCTAGCCTTTGGCGAGAGCCCTAGGGGATTGTACTAGCTGTAGTAGTAGTAATTGTAGTAGTAGTAGTAATAGTAGCAATAGTAGGAGTAGGTGCAGTTGGTACCCGATCTTACTCTTCTTACTGCCTCATACCCGGCTTACCGCTTCAGCTGCCATCACCGTGAATGGAAAAGATTCGGAAGGGACATGGGGAGGAGGGGTGATGTCCGCCGACTTAAATTCAACTTGTTCAACTGCTGTCGGCGATCGTCTACAACTGCCAGCATGAGCTTGGCGTCCGGCCGCAAGTCGTATATGCATATATAGACGAACACATACACGAATATATAAAAAAATATATTTATTTATATATATATATATATATATATATATATATATATATATATATATATATATATATATATATATATATATATATATGTGCAATGGCTGACATTTGCATCATCATGTCGCCCTACAGCCTGCGCTTCGAGCTGTAAGTGTTTTGAGAGGAGCTCATGACGTCACGCGTGTGTACGCCAGCCATAATTCTGCCTATATAACTAAATGTATAAACACGTGTGTATCTGAATGTGCGCTAATTTACGTTGTAAGCTGAACGTATTTTAAGTTTATTTACCGTAAACTAGTAGTATAGAGCAATTGTTCATATAATATTTTCTAGACTAACGATGTCGTTGACACTTGACTGTAGTGACTGAATGTTATGATAAACGAGCACTTAAGTTTGTGGCAACGTCCGATATTACACTCCCCACACTATTTGCATACACATTCGTCGATTTCATAATAATTAGTTTTGCAGCAATATGTATATATATATATATATATATATATTTTTTTTTTTTTCAATATACAATAGAGTTTTTGCCGACTACCATGTAAAGCATATATATATATATATATATATATATATATATATATATATATATATATATATATATATATATATATTTATATTTATATGTATAGAAAATATTGTGATGATTTATAATTAATTTTACAATACGTTTGCACACTCAGTGCTCGCCTTGTGAGTGCAAGTAAACTACTACAATTGTGACACTGGTGTTGTTGTCCGACGAGGAGTATAAAATGTGCCATTGCGAGACAAGCAGTCCACAAAAACTAACCCACACCGTCGTGTTTGTGAGAGAATTCTGCTTTTCCTGAAAAAACTTATTACGCCGGCCAGAAGATGCTACATTGCCGTTTAGAAGCGAATTTGCGTGAATGAAGTTATCTTATTAGCCTTTACGCTCAACACCTCAAAATCTTAACTCTACGACCATTTATAGCGCTCAAAACGAACACATTCAGGCAAGTGCGGATTTCATGACGATTGTTTTAATTTCAATTTATATGGCAATGCAAGCCGTGATGGCGGAGTAATCGAGACTGAGTGCATGCATAAATGACCTACTTCATCGGATAAATCTCTCTAGGTCGTTTATGCATGCACTTAATCTCGACATGCCCGCCGAAAATCTTAATTACTCCGCAGGCACGGCTTGCATTGCTATACATTTGGTACCAATTGTTTGCGCATTCGCCTGAGTGTCATGTGTTTAGTAGTTTTAAGAGCTGTGAATAATTAGCGCTTTAGTCGTTCAACACGGCAACGGCAATATAGACTTCACGCCAAATACTAGTGAGGTATTGGGCGTGAACGGTAATAAAAGGACTTCATTTTTTGCGAATGTTTTCCAAACGGCCAAGTCCATCATCCGACCGACGCTATTTGTTCTTCAGAACTTTCATCACGAACACGACGGTGTGCTTTGTCTCTGTATAGGAGAACTGGTTGTCTCGCAATGGCACATTTTATGCTGTTATATCGGGGAAAAACACCAGTGTTTTAAACTCTAGTATGTTCACTCTCACTGCGAAACAAGACTTTTCAGAGACCATAGAATAATTATTTCTTTAACGAGCTCTATAATCCATATTATCGATTATCAGAAATGTTTGTAGTTTTAAACGCCATGAATGATTAGCGCTTTGGTCGCTCAACACGGAAACGGAAATATAGGCCTTCACGCCCAATGCTAATGAGGTATTGGGCGTAAGGACTAATAAAATAACTTAATTTTTGCGAATTCTCTTCTAAACGACCGTGTCACATCTCTCGACCGGCGTTATTTGTTCTTAAGGACCTTTCTCATAAACACGACGGTATGCTTAGTCTCTGTATAGGAGACAGAACTGGTTGTCTCGCAATGGTACATTGTATGTTCCTACATCGGGGAAAAACACCAGTGTCACAAAGCGTAGTAATTTCACTCTCACCACAAACAAGACTTCTTAGAGACCATATAATGAATATTTGTTTTAACGAGCTCTAGAATCCGTATTATGGGTTTTCAGAAATGTTTGTAAGACACTAAATATATATATATATATATATATATATATAGTTATATTATAATAATCCTTCCGATTCAATACGCATGCCATAGCAATATTATATATATATATATATATTGCTAACTATATATTTACCGAGCAAGATGGCTTAGTGGCAAAGCCTTTTGCCTTTCATTCGGGAGGACTGGGTTTGAGACCCAGACCGGTCACTCTCAAATTGGTTTGCATGGTTTTAAATAAGACAAGGTAATGCCGGAGCGGATTAACATTAGCCATGACATGAAAAACCGTACACGGTCATTAGTCTTACGGAAAATAAAAACTTCATATATATATATATATACAGGTAAGGGTTTTC
The DNA here is from genome assembly GCA_003439945.1 of Dermanyssus gallinae. Lineage (NCBI taxonomy): Eukaryota > Metazoa > Arthropoda > Arachnida > Mesostigmata > Dermanyssidae > Dermanyssus > Dermanyssus gallinae. The sequence continues at coordinate 73,505 of QVRM01004441.1, forward strand.
CCTATTCCTTCAAAAATATTACAACACACTGTTGTTAAGAGAGCTCCAAGAAGATTACGCTGATACATAAAAATATGTAGTAATGTAACTTGCATATATCGACTAATGCATTTACATAACATAACACACACACATATATATATATA
>QVRM01004442.1:0-52522 GCA_003439945.1 Dermanyssus gallinae
GTCAGAGCGCCTCTGCTTGCTTGAGTCGTCGCAATTATTCAATTACCCATGCCCAGAGAATCCTTCTTAGTTTATGCGGCCTGGCATGGGTCATTCTCAAAGAAAAAGAGCGTCTCGAGACGGCCTTTACGGTGGAAGGCGTGATCCTCGCTAACAAAACAGCGGGCACCGATCAAATAAGTAAGCACCTATTTTAACTATGCTAGACGGCACTGTTTAACGATTGTCTCCGCGTTGGCATGAACCCGTCTTTATGGCTCGAAGCTACACTGCTCGTCATCCCTGAAGGCAAAGCTGACCCAACTTAGCTGACCGCCTGGTGCAAAGGAGCAAATCTTACAAGTTGCTTTCGTCGCTGCCCAGCAGAAGACTAAATTGGTTACTAGAGCCCCAATCCTGTACGCGCGTATTTGTCGATTTCAGAACAGCCTTGGACTCAGCGCCCAGAGACATTATTCTGCTTACTCTAGCCAATGTTGGTGTCTTTCCTGCCGTTCTCAAGCTATTGGTGGGCGTCCTGCAAAGCAACAAAATCAGAATAGATGACGGTGTGTCCCAACTTCCCCTTTCTTCAGACTGCGGGCGTTGCGCAGGGTGACAACTTAGGCCCTTTTCTCAGTCCTTATTAAGGACCTACACTTCGAGTAGACGTAATATTGTACGCAGATAATCTCGTCATCTACGGGAAAAATCGTTCCTGGGTTTAACAGGCAAGACTTTAAAGGCCACGTCTGAGCTTAGAGTAACCATAAGCCTAACGAAGACAGTTAACCGGTCACACCTACTTTACGTTAGTAATTTTGCTGACTTGGGGCTACTCCTAACGCCGAACAGCCGCTGTTTCCTGCGACATATTAAAGAAAGATGTCGAAATGCGCTGGTAGCAATGACCACAATTTGAAAGCGGCAGCTGTTGTCCATTCCAATAGCACTGAAACTGTTCAATCTAACTTCAAAAAGGTTACTTCGATACCGTGACCGCCTACGATTAATCTGAAACAATTATTTACTTCGTTCATGCCGCATCTGACGATAACATCTACGGGCTCCTAATCGCCATTGCGATTTTCGTTACTATTCTCACTCTCTCCTGAACATGAGCTCAAAGAAAAGTCCCCATCATTGTATAATGATTCCCAAATAGGTACACACTTGTTTACAAGTTCAGTAATTTTTCCCGGATGAAAGTTAGCCTCCAGAATTTCTTTGTTAAACGTTTTTAAGACTACTGCATCTCCCGTTTCAGCTAAGCAAATATTCCGGCGAATTGTCAGTAGTGTACGAATTCGAATCTGCAGCGGCGTTAACACGATTGTTTCTAGATAAAATAAGTTTACTAACCAAATACTTATGAGGCTCACGCTATTTAGGCGTTCATCTTAGAGGATACTGTGGTGTGATCGTTCTGTACAGCGGGGGAAATGATAATAATAATAAAAGCATCGTCAGGTGATAAGGCCGGACGAACACCATTGTCAACGCCGTAACTGTTTCCGTTCCGCTGTTGTCGTCCGTGGCTACCAGCTAATTGGGTTAAACCTAGCAGTTAGGTCGGGGATGAGTCTTTCAAGTGCCGCTGCTGTTGTGGAGGCGACAAGGCCCACAAGCTTGCTCACGTATAGTTGTTTGTGCTTTTCTTGTCTTGTCGACGGAAAGCAACAATAACACCTGTAAGTTTTACGAGAAGTTTGACAAAATTGTGCACTCTCTGTGTGTGTTGGTCGGTCGTTGTAACATTTCGAACTTAGTTCGAATATAGCAAAAGAAGAGAGAGAGCTCGGGCTGCTTGTAGTTGTTTCTATTTAGCCCTTAAAGTCGCATCTATTTTAGCCTGACTGCACGGATGTCCCTACTGCCTTTGACATTTCGTCGAAGCTCGGTCACCTTTATTTGGCAAATAAATGTGTGCGCTCCATCAACATTCATAGTTTGAATGCCTTGAAGGGAGAGAGCGCACATAATTCCTATAGGCTATAAAGGCTAACAAATCTAGTTAGCAAAGAATCTTAAAGACGGTTTTGCTCAATAAGGGCTGCTGCGTTAGTCGACGGGACGTAGTTGAAGAGATAGTGGGCGACTCTGACACGCGAATCCGATGCCGCCCTTCTAAAGCGACATTTTTTTCATAAATTGTAGAAAAAATTGATTAGCAGCTGCTAAAATCCAAAACATTAATACCGTTTTAGGGTACCGTGTTTAGGTATACATGTAAAGCAAATAATACTTAAATCAATCAAAGCTATATATATATATATATATTTTGTCGTCAGTATGAATACTGCTGTCACGCATTGTCACGTTCCTATAAGAATACGTGTATAAGATACCCGTTTCACTTGAATTGCAGACAATCAGTCCGACTCGTTGGCGAACCAGATTACCCCATGACTCACAGTATAATTATGTGCACATTGTGCATATATATATATACAGGTAGTTCAATAAGTTCTTAGAATGAAAACCAAGAATTTTCCAAATCATGTTTTTAAATTTATCTTATTCGATATACTCCCCGAGATGCTCAATACACTTTTCCCACCAAGATTTCAGAGCTTTATACCTCTTAAGTAGAATTCCGCGTCTTTAGACTGAAAATAGGGGGCCAGGTCTGGAGAATAGGAAGGTTGTTCAATAACTTCGAACCTCAGTTGGGCCAGTTTTGCCGATGCTTGCCGGGACTTGTGTGCAGGAGCATTGTCCTGGTGAAACAGGACAACCTTCTTCTGCAAAGCGGGCCGCTTCAAGATGAGTTCTTGCTAGAGGCAGTCCAACAGTCTTGCATAATATTCTCCTGTGATCGTTTTACCGCTCTCAAGGTAGTCGACCAGCATTATTCTACGTTGGTCTTTAAAAACTGTACTATCACCTTTCCGGTCAATGCCGTTGTCCGCACCCTCTTCGGAGGTCCTTCATCAGGTGCACACCATTGGCAAGATGCTTCTTGGGTCTCGGGAGTGTAGTGATGGACCCAGCTTTCATCGACGGTCACGAATCTGCGCCAAAAATCCGACGGATTGTTCGACATCTTGGCTAAATTTCGCTGTGAAGCGAAAACAGGCGCGTTTTGTTGGCCTTGGTTGAGCAATGCGGCAGCCATTTTTCTCTGAGCTCTTTCATCTTCAAAGTTTTCGTATAGGATAAAATGCACACTACCTAAACTAATTCCTATGCCTCCGCTATCTCCTTAATGTTCATTCGCTTATCTGTGCCAAGATGTTTCGCACTTTTCTCTATGTTTCCTCATCAGTTGCCGTTTTTGGCCTCCTGACCGTCGTTCATTCTCGGTGCTCCTGCGACCTCTTTTTAACACATTAATCCAGTTGGAAACAGTGGCAAAACATGGCGCAGAGTCACCGTACGTCTCGTCCAACCCAATTTTTACTTGGGTCGCATTCCAACCTTTGAAATAAAAATGCTTTGATAACCACTCGAAACTCTTTTTTCTTTATTTTTACAAATCACGCCGATACGTTGCACGGGAAAAGCTATCAAACGAAATCGCAACGGGCCAATCACCATAATATTTTGAGTGCTAGCAGTCGAAAAGTTGCAGTTCCTAATAGCGGTGGAAGCGCGGCCAAAATTCGAATTCTAGAAAGCTCATTCTAAGAACTTATTGAACTACCTGTATATATATATATATAATATATATATATATATATATATATATATATATATTATATATATATATATATATACACTAATTCGTTAGCGAATTGAACTGATCAACATTTTTCATCTGCTATTCGAGTGAAGCGAGTACCTTGGACACATATTTCTATATGAACATGACAATATAAAAAGTGCAAAGACCACCGATGCGTCTGGCAGCTCGCTGCGTGGTATTTAGCGCATCTTTCTGCGAGCAGAACCGGCAACGCCATTGATCGCTAACTTGGTGAAATCCTTGGGTCGAACATACCAAGTGATGATAGCTATGCACAATGTATCTTGTACACACAAAAATAAAATCGAACGGGAACACAGAGCTGGTGCGTGATCGCACTTCAAGGTGATTTCCTGCCGGTGGCGTTAGGCTGACAAAGCGTCTCCTAACGCGTTTTTATTGCTACCTTTTGTACAACATTTCTATGTGATGTTAATTCGACAGTGACGTTGCTACCCTACGCCGTACTGTAGAAGATGAGCATGGCGGTCTCGGAGCTCCGGTCTTTCCAAGAACTAGACGTCTAGCACACGTTTTTGCTTGCCAGGCAAGAAGACACAGGTGAAACCCTGCTGCGGCGCTCATCAACAAGGCTATAGCATAGACTGATGGATCGAGCGCTCCCGTGGGACGCAGCTTGCCCATCGTTCGTACACCGAGTACACGATATACACGTGAGCATACGCTGCAGTGTTGTTGTTGCTTTACGATAATAATCATTATAAATGTGTGTACATATATGCCTAGGTATAAACAGGAGAGAAGCGATCGGTGGGGGGGACGTCGAACAGATCGAATAAAGCTCGACGGCTCAACACGGGCCGAACGACCCAGCAAGACGTTACAAGTTGCTTCTGGGCTGTTGACCACTAAGCGAACAGACAGGCACATTACGGCATATTCTCTTGGTCGCGCGCGAGGTGCGATTCGTCTAGTGGCTTCGCGTAATGACGCTGCGGTTGGTTGCGGCTGCCGGTCGCTTGACCGCCACAAGGGGCCTATTATTAGGGACAGGTTCATCAATGTGTGGTCCACCACAATGGCGTTGTGACAGCGGTTAGGTTAGAGCGAAAACACGCTCCTGTTTTTACTCTAACATCCAGAGGAAGACAGAGGAGATCAGGAAGAAGAAAAGAGGGAGCGCGGAAGACGAGTAAAGTAGAGAAAGAAGAAGAAGTATCATTTCTACCTACATGCTTCGCACTAGGTTGGTCTAGGGTCAAGTAAAGTAAACTCCAGTTTAACTTCGGCAAACGTCCGTAGGCTTCAGACCAAAAATACATGAAGTCGTCGAAACCGACTTCGAAGCCGATTAAACCTGCTGCTACTGCTGTATAGAATGATACGCTTGCGTAGCGGCAAAACGTTGTTCTGGTCCACGGCTGGGATGCACCGGCAAGTGTAAGAATTTCATAGATACATCACAGTGCCTTATTGGTTGAAAAATTGATTTCCATACTGTCGCAAACTCCTAATTTGCCGGAATTGGCTACATAGGACTTTCTTCTGTTCCTGCAGCATAAATAAAAATGCATAGGAGCAACTCAACTCGATTCCAAAAGACGTGTCTAAAAATGTGTCGAAGAGTAGGAAAAATGGCACAAGTGCATTGAAGCAGGATGTATTTTAAAGGGAACACATATTGAATAAATAAATATATATATTTTTTATAAACATGTTTCTGAACTTTTCAATTTGCCTTTGCATATCCTATTGTTTCTTAGGAACTTCCATTACTCCTTTGCTCCGTTCCGAGGAACAATTGTACATTATTTTGCTGTATGTTTCATATACCTTTATGGCTGCTATGCTAATAGTTAAGGTGGGCAGCAGAACACTGGTATTTTGGTTGCCTTGCTATTTGTTTTGTTAATTGAAACGAAACATTATATAATATATATATAGATATATATATATATATATATATATATATATATATAAAAAGTTTTTTTTCGGATTTTATAATATATAATATAACAAAGACACACCTTCTTAGGGCAGCAGCATTGGTCCTGCTGTTGTTGCTCTGTGGGGACGTCGAGATGAACCCGGGGCCACCCTGCGCAACTTGTGGGGGCCAGTTCCAGCAGGTTAGTGACCGTACTGTTTGCGAGGGATGTTCAAAACCCGTACACACTCACTGCGCTTACCATATTCCGGATAAATATGAAACAAATTGCAAGTCCTGTTTCTGGAAGGAGGTTTCGCTTGCGGTGGTGAGCAGTATAACAGTTAAACCAAACTGCAACTGCGCCATTGAACTACAAAGCCTGAAATAACGGATAGACGAGCTCACAAAGAAGCTGGCCAATATCAATACTATAATGACAAAAGTTGTACCGAAATCAGCTGATATAAGTCACCGCACTCAAAGCCAGTCATCCAAACAACTGCATCAACAACAGACTCAACATCAACGAAACGCCCACCACTCTCATCTACATTAACAAAGCGCGACACATACACCCTCAACTTTAGCAGCCGACACGCCACGTCGTCGGCGCTCTCACAACGACCTACAGCAAAACGTGCGTACATCAGTGCGGAGAGAGGGAAGCACACGTCAGAACAACGCATGGCAGAAGGTCGGACCAGGAGGCCGTGTACCACGCGCGATAACCGTCACTAACAAGATGACACACCTTAAAGCGGTAGAAGACCAAGATATCCCCGAACGTCCGCGCACTAAAGCTCTGTTTGTCAGCCGACTCCAGCTGTCACATTCGTCAGACGTGCTAAAGGAATACGTTACCCGTATCATAGGTACAGATGTGGACGTAAAGATAACAAAACTGACAGGACTCAATCAGGCGTACTACAATAGCTTTCACGTCCAAGTTAACGCAGCGAACTTCAAAGAACTGCTCGACCCAGCAGTATGGCCCGCAGGGACCCAGTTCCGTCCCTATCGGGGTCAGTTGAAGCCATACAGAATAGTGGAAACCGTGCAAACTGCATATGAATCGGGGGGGGGGGGGGGGGAACGTAGGCGCCCAAATGACAATGACGACGACGATATGTCGAGTACAACATGACATAAAACAAAAAAAATTCCAAACCATAAAGTTTTTCACGGTCAAGCAGTAAAACCGCAGGGCAGAGGGCGTCCAAAATGGGGAGTCTGTGTAGCGGTAAGGACCACTGAGTGGACCCGGCTTTTACGGTGTACGTCGCGAGAAATTGTGTTAGAAATCAACGACTATTACATGATATGTATATATAGCCCACCAGAAAAGCAAGTCACAGATGTATTACATCAGTTAGGAGAATGTGTCATGCTATGTGTAAACACAAATAAACATATCATTGTTGCAGGCGACACAAACTGTGATTTATCAAAGCAAAATAAACGTCACGAAGCATTTACGGCAGGCATAGAAGACCTAGGACTTCAAATAGAGAACGACCATAATATCGCTACATACCTAAGCTGGAACGGCTCAAGTGCAGTAGACATGCTTCAACAGGCCATACAACTCATGCGACCCGATGACGACATCAACACCATCGAAAAGACGATACGATGGGCAATCCATGTATCAGCTATTGCTAGACGATTGGCGAAACCAAACACGCACAAAGCCTGGTTTGATGCAGAATGTCACGAAATTAAGCGCAGGATATGCAGCCATAACGCCTTGGCTGCTCCTACCAAGAGACCCAAAGAAGCCAACCCGCTAATTAACGACAAGGAGTGGCAAACACATTTTACAAACCTATTAAAGAGGGAGGTGACACTGCCCGACATAGACTACCCAGGAGAGTTTATACCTTTACTGAAGCGGAAGTTGCGCAAGCAATCAAGGCAAAGAAAAACAATAAATCTGCAGGACTAGACCAGATATTATATGAACATTTTAAATCAAATCTTAGTACCATATGTCCAGTTTTAACAAGCCTTTTTAATAAGTGCCTTAGTCAAGGTAAGATACCTGACGAGTGGAGGAAGAGTTTCTTGAACCCAATATATAAGCGGAAGGGAGACGCTACTGACCCGACAAATTACCGAGGGATCGCATTGACGAGCACTCTGTACAAAATACTTACATCAATTGTAGTGTCAAGGTTATATAACAGCGCCAAAGAAAAGCTACCCGCTAAGCAACACGGATTCCTTCTCGGGAGATCAACCGAATATGCTATTAACCTTCTGTTGAACTATGTGCAACAACGTCGCCAAAGTAAAAAAATGACGTATACCGCATTTATAGATTTTAAGACCGCATTTGACTCTGTTCCAAGGGTCCGTCTTTTAGAAATCATTCGTAGCCATTTTTTAACATGCGGAGCAATGTACAACCTCATCTGGGACATGCTTCACTACAACTCCATCATAGTTAAGAACGGAGATCATTATGTCAACGACACCATAACGCAAACGGTAGGATTGGCCCAAGGAGATCCTGCTAGCCCATTCCTGTTTATAATGTACATAGCAACCCTATCGGATTTTCTACGCGATGCAAAAGCTGCGCACGCCTTCTACGCAGATGACCTAGTCATCTTTGCAAAGTCGCGTGAACATCTGCAGTATTTCCTAAACATAACAGTTAATTGGTGCAAAGAGAACAGGCTAACAATCAACATAGGTAAAACAAAAGTCCTTCGCTTTAGCCGAGGAGGGGCATACGCCGCAGCCGACCCCCGCATCAAAATTAATGGCATTGCATTGGAGATTGTCAACCATTTTTCTTATCTCGGCGTTACACTGACATCAAGATTCTCTTTTAGCAGACATGTCGAAAAAATACTAGCCAAATACTTCTCGGTGAACTTCGAGATATCTACTTAAAGATAGCGCTAAACATATTCAGGCTAAAAAATGTCCCTATTATACGATACGGCCTGCCTGCAATAGCACCTTTTCTGACTGTAAGCGATCTGAAAAGGCTAGACCGTTTAAAAGCCACTTTATATCAAGCGCGTGCTAGACGGACTACCTCTTAGTGAAGCCATACTCACAGTATATAGGGAGTTTCGGGAAATACGCAACGTGAAGTTTGCGACCAATAACTATACGGACGGACCAGCGTTTCGCTCGGACAAAAGGAAGAGAGGAGCTCAGAAAAACCGAGCACTAATTTGCCGAGTGACATGGCACGGATACCATCACCATATATGTTTGAGTGGATAGTGTTTTGAGGTCGATGGTTGTGTGTGTAGATTTTGTGGAATTTGTGATATTGATAGATACCATATACTTGTGTGCACCGAAATAGACACAACGTCACTACAATCTCGTACACACTATATAGGATCAGTGTAGACTTCGCATAACATTAGATGTATGCTGCTACCAATATTATGGTGAATAAATAAATATGTATATATACAATGAGTTGATGCGAAAGTTCTTGCCGTTTTTGCCTGAAGGGAAAACACAAATTTTCAAGAAAATGCGTGTGTATTATCAAGATATGAATTAATTTATATATTATCAATATAGTATCCCCCTCGTTTAATGTTTTTTTGTGAACAATCAACCAGCTTTTCAATAGCTCTTTTGTAAAAGTCTTGTTTTACAGAGACAAATAAACTGTTGTACCTCGTTTCGGGCGTCCTCAAAATAATTGCATTTTTTTCAGTCAACACATTTTGGAGCGACCGGAGTAAGTAATAGTATGAAGGTGCAACGTCTGGAGAATATGGCAAGTGCTCAATAAGTTCCAGCCCAGGTCTTATATGTAATTTAAGGTCGGTATAATTCCTATGTCACACAAGTCAGGCCAAATGCTCTCTGAGGCTGCAGAAGCTAATAGATTTGCTCGATGTAATTTGCTCCTTTTATCTCTCAAGCACGAAGCAGTAGGCCGTCTTTGATTCTTCTCAAACAAGAAAACATTTATCATGAATGCAAAAATACATCGCAGAAACGACTACTGGTTTGCCCATGATCCAGACGATTTCTCCGTAGTAGGAAAAAGCAAATTCCCTGCTAGTGTTTACGTTTTGAGTGTAGTGTCTAGTGAAGGAAACGCCACGCTATTGACATGCTAACGTAAGCTCGCTCACTGCCGTTAATACATTAAGAAAACGTTGACAACTTCAGTCAGGGTCTAGTTGGCACACTTTTGTACGCTGTTTAGACCTAAAATTAACAACATCGAATACAAATGTTTGCCAGGAGTTCCCCTGTCAACATGCGGAAAAATGTAATCTAAATACCTGTTTTCATTTAGGTATGGGCAATAAACTGCGCGCATTTTAAACGGCGGACCATATACAGGGTGTGACTGAACGAATTTTATAGCGATACATAAAATTGTAGAGCTCGTTAAAACGAATATTTTTTCCAATGGAACATGTGCTCTGAGAAGTCTTGTTTCGGAGTTACAGTGAAATTACTACAATTTGTGACACTGGTGTTTTTGCCCGACATAGGAGCACAAAATGTGCTGTTGCGAGCCAACCAGTCTTCCTAGACAGAAACTAAGCACACCGTCGTGTTCGTGATAAAATTCTGCTCCATCTGATGAATGTGCAAGGCCGGTCAGAAGACGCGACATGGTCGCTTAGAAGAAAATTCGCCAAAAATGAAGTTCTTCATTAGCGTTCACGCCAAATACTTTAGAATCTTAACCCTACAACCACTCACAGCGCTCAAAGCGGACATATTCAGCCAATGCGCAATTCATGGCGATCATTTTGGTACCAAACATATGTCAATGCGAGCTGTGGTTGCGGAGTAATTACGAGTTTTCGGCGGGATGTCCAGATTGAGTGCATGTAAAATGACTGTGTGGCGACGTTCACTACCGCCGACGTGTCGCGCGACAGCCGCAGCGCGTCATTTTTCATGCACTCAATCTGGACATCCCGCCGAAAACTCGTAATTACTCCGCAACCACAGCTCGCATTGACATATGTTTGGTACCAAAATGATCGCCATGAATTGCGCATTGGGTGAATATGTCCGCTTTGAGCGCTGTGAGTGGTTGTAGGGTTATGATTCTAAAGTATTTGGCGTGAACGCTAATGAAGAACTTCATTTTTGGCGAATTTTCTTCTAAGCGACCATGTCGCGTCTTCTGACCGGCCTTGCACATTCATCAGATGGAGCAGAATTTTGTCACGAACACGCCGGTGTGCTTAGTTTCTGTCTAGGAAGACTGGTTGTCTCTCAACAGCACATTTTGTGCTCCTATGTCGGGCAAAAACACCAGTGTCACAAATTGTAGTAATTTCACTGTAACTCCGAAACAAGACTTCTCAGAGCACATGTTCCATTGGAAAAAATATTCGTTTTAACGAGCTCTACAATTTTATGTATCGCTATAAAATTCGTTCAGTCACACCCTGTATACAGGGTCATTCATATTGTTGTGCACGCATTTCAAGGTTTGATAGAACTCGGCAAGAAAATAAGTTTTCCCTATGGAGGGAAGACGTGGAAACGTCTTGTTTAGGAGAGAGAGTGAAGTTTTTAAAAGTAGTTTTTCTGCCTTTTTTTTCCTACATAGTTGTGCGAAATCTCTGTTTGCGGGAGAACCAGTCAACGCATGAAGGAACCGATTACACCGGCGTGTTCGGAGGAAAATTCTACACAAAAAGCTTAGTGACTTGACAACTACGTAACGCAGCACCATCACCTTGATACGAAAATGATGGGCATTAAATTTGCTATTGCGTGAGAGTGGTCTTTCGGACGTACATTTTTGGTCGCAATGGAAAAATGTTACGCTTTTTTCATGAAAAGGCGTTAACGTAAAATATCGACTTTTTATGACTTTCCTTAATCTGGGTATTAGCTTTTTGCTACGCAAGCTAGTGAAGTGTCTTCATTGTGTTGTGCAGAATTTTTTCTCCGAACACGCCGGTGTAATCGGTTCCTTCATGCGTTGACTGGTTCTCCCGCAAACAGAGATTTCGCACAACTATGTAGGAAAAAAAGGCAGAAAAACTACTTTTATAAACTTCACTCTCTCTCCTAAACAAGACGTTTCCACGTCTTCCCTCAATAGGGAAAACTTATTTTCTAGCCGAGTTCTATCAAACCTCGAAATGCGTGCACAACAATATGAATGACCCTGTATATATATATATATATACAGGGTGTTCCTATTTGTGTGACCAAAACGCTAGGGTATGGTCAAACTCGGTGAGAAAATTATTTTTGCCAATGGGTGGAAGCCGGGAAAACGTTTTGTTTAGGAGTGAGGATGAAATTTATAAAAGCAGTTATTCTGTCTTTTTTCTCCTACATAGTTGTGCAAAATCTACGTTTGCGGGAGAACCAGTCAACGCACAAAGGAACCGATCATACCGGCGTGTTTGGCGGAAAATTCTGCACAATAAAGTATACATTACTAACTTGCGTAGCAAAAAGCGAATAGCCAGATTAAGGAAGTCATAAAAAATCAAAATGTTACGTTAACGCTTTTTTGTGCAACATCGTAATTTTTTCCACTACGACCAAAAATGCACGTCCAAAAGACTACTCTCAGGCAATAGCAGATTTAATGCCCACTACATTCGTACCAAAGTGATGGTGCTGCGTTACGTAGTTGCCAAGTGACTAAGCTTTTTCGACAGTCATAGTTGTTATGTTTCACGTTGAAGTTTTTACGTCCAGAACCGTAGCATTTTGCCAAGACGTTTCCGCCCCCTCTTTCCATTAGAAAAAAATTATTCTCTTGCTGAGTTCTACCAAACCTCAAAATATGTACCTAACTTTCTCATACACCCTATGCAAGTATGCATGCCTTCGCTTTCGATATGACTGTCGAAAAAGCTTAGTTACTTGGCAACTACGTAACGCAGCACCATCACTTTGGTACGAATGTAGTGGGCATTAAATCTGCTATTGCCTGAGAGTAGTCTTTTGGACGTGCATTTTTGGTCGTAATGGAAAAAATACGATGTTGCACAAAAAGCGTTAACGTAACATTTTGACTTTTTATGACTTTCCTTAATCTGGCTATTCGCTTTTTGCTACACAAGCTAGTAATGTATACTTTGTTGTGCAGAATTTACAACTATGTAGGAGAAAAAAGACAGAATAACTGCTTTTATAAATTTCATCCTCACTCCAAAACAAAACGTTTTCCCGGCTTCCACCCATTGGCAAAATGATTTTCTCACCGAGTTTGACCATACCCTAGCGTTTTGGACACACAAATAGGAACACCCTGTATACTCGTATATATATATAAATATATATATATAGAGCCGGCTCGGCTATCTGAGCACTTCCTTTGTGTTATCGCAGCAGTAAAGACTACACAGCAAACCACCAAAGAGACGGTAGGTAACTGTATGAGGCAAAGAGGAAAGCTTATGATTGTCAACAAACATGTATATATATACATACTACAGAAGATAAATCATTGATATCTATGTTTCTGGCGACGGAAAGACGCAGTAAAGGGTGGTTTCGGCATTTACGGTACGCAGATTATTGTCGTGTGGTAAAAACTGTAACTGTTGCTACTTTGTTTGTTTTAACCCGAATATTGAAGTTTCTTCTTTACGCTCCGATTTGTATTGATCTCTCTCTCATCGATCGTCGTCTTGTCCCGTCGCCGGCGTGTCCCCAAGCAAATTTTGCTCTGCAATATGCTTTTCACATGCTCTCCCATGGCGGTGACAAGGTTATTACCGTCATGCCGAGAGACCCAGCTGCGGGTAAATCTTTTAGGTGCTGCGGTGAAACGATACAGGGAGACTCTGTTCTTCAGCTATTACATCTATGGCAACCTGCCATCTTAATGAGTTAAGGGCGCTGCAAATGTCTAGAAAGACTGCCATGCAGAACTCGTTTGGGTTCTTTCTTTGTCTTTCCGCCTCCTGTAGAACTATGGCTCGATGGCCATTTCTATCGACAGCCTCTTACGGAAGCCGACTGGCTTGTCGTCCGAGAGTGCTTCCCTTTCATCTAGACGTAAGGCCCCTCCCGAGCGTCTTCTACCGCAGTGACTTTTACCAGCACGGGGGTATATCTGGTCGCGTTTTTTTTCCCGGTAGACCGCCATTATTTAGGCGGGGGTGTCTGCGAAACACGCGCCGTCGTTGAGTCTAGGCTGCTTCGCATTCCCTTGCCAATGCACGTGTCACATCCTCCGGCCAGGTGAGCACCTTACCACAGCTATTGCTGCCGTTATTACTACTACTACTACTACTAGCTGGCTGACGGCCTTCGCCACTTGCCCATTCTCTTTCTCATTTAGGGTCGGGACCCTCTCCACATCTGCTGCGCTTTCTAGCAGTGAATGAAATAACCGAACTGTTGGCAACTTCACTCTTCCCGGTGCATTGGCAAGAATAAGTTTTCAAGACGGCGATCACTAGTTGCGCCACAAACAGGCGAAGACACCGGTCTTCATTATTTACGTACATGCTGCTGGTGACTACGTCAAATGACTTCAGCGGACGCCGCGCATCGCTCCGGCTTCAACTTCGACCACTGCCGTAGCAGCCACAACAGATGAGAGCGTACTTACTTATCAAATCATGTTCGGTCTAATAACGAACAGTTTGTTCGCTAGTGGCATCAGTGTAGTTTGTGATCGATCAAAATCTGTTTTGCCTTGACATAAGCGATGACGGTAACAACAAGGATTATTATTGTTATTAGAGTTACTTCATTTATTGATCATCATTCTTGTTCAATTAGTACAGTTGTGAGGTGTGAGCGTCTGTCTGATCCACATTTATTGTTGCTATTATCATCATCATAATTATAACTATTTTTACTGTTTACTCGCCACGCCACGAATGATGATCTCTCTTACCCTGCAGTAGCGCCGAGGTCTTCTGTCGTGTCGTGGGAAACCACTAGTTGAGCTAACAGGGTGGAAACGAGTAATGGGCACGCATCAGCCATCGGAACCTTCTTATTGACAACAACAGAGTCTAATTTAGATACGTCTCTTGAGCTACCACTACATACCTACTTAGTGCAAGCAAGTTTTCAGACAATCCGGAGTTGGAACCGTTACGCTAATCCCAACCTGTGGCCGAGAAAAAAAACTTCTTTTGAACAGTTTCATTCGACTGCAGGAGACCGATAAAAAACAACAACAAAACGCAGCAGAAACAACAACGAATATGCAACAACAACTACCGTTAAATCCAGCTCCGTCCCGGTGCGTTGGGAGCCGTCCAGAGCGCTTGGAGAACTTGGCAACAACTTGGAGTTATGTTAACCGCACATTAGAGTCATGTTAGTTGGAGTTGGGTTAACCGCACATTAGAGTCATGTTAGTTGGAGTTGGGTTAACCGCAACTTGGAGTTATGTTAACCGTAATTGAGGTCTTCCAGTTGTCGATTTCTGCGGCCTCTCGCCATTCGCTTAAGCAGTACTGGACGGTAGACCACTCTGAATCACCAGCAGAAGTCTACGCACAGTGCCGGGCAGGCAGGACAGCAACAATAGCAGAAGTAGCCGCAGCCACAGAAGCAGTTTCTCGTCTGTCTCACAGCCATACAAGAAGTGAGCGAGGATAGGAGCACGGCAAACAAGTGACGTCACACGAACGAACCGAACTGCGTGTTGTGCATCACAACAACAGAAAATCGAAAAAGCCAGACTGTGACGATCGTAAGGCCGTCTTAACGAGTCGAGACAGACTGAGCAGGGCGAGGACGAAGTATATGGAAAGAAAGCAACAGAAGGACATTCGTGAGAGAGAAAGCGAGACAGCGACGGACTGTTGCGAAGCCAATGTCTGTCTGAATCTAAATAATGACGAGAGACAGACATTCCAGTCGAGATCCGCCCCGGCCGAGAGAGGCAACGTAACAGGTCGTGTTTGCCGAAATATGCCGAAGCATAAAACAAACAGAAATTTGCGTTGTCGTAGTGGCAGCAGACCGTGATATTGCTGCTTGTCGTTGCTGGCGTCTCGGTTGTTGTTGTTGTTGTTGTCGACATTGGTGGCTACTATTGCTGTTGTTACTGTTGTTGCTGTCGTCGTTGTTGTGTTTTTTTTTATTGTTGTTGTTGTTGTTGTTGGCGCTGTCGTTATTGTTGTTTTGCCTACTGCACTGTTATAGAGTGTAAACGGAACTGGGCACGATGGATCGATCGCAGCTGGTCCAGTTCACACAGACTTGCGTGGTGGTGTTGATAGTTTGTTGTAGGTTTGTGTTTAGTTGCTTATGATGTATACGACCGAATATTCATCGAACGCAACAGATAAGGTCATCGATTGGTGCTGTTGCCCAGGCAGTCATCGTTGTGGTTGTTGTTGTTGTGATTGTTTCTGTGGTTGTTCTTGTCATGGACATCATCATCACCATCGTCACCAACTTGTTGTTCTTTAGCGCATATCAGTATCTCTCTGTGTGGCTGTAGTCATCGGAGACGGTGACAACGTCGAGGTCAAGGTCGGCACCCAATGCGGCGTTACTATTGTCAGTATCGTACATCGAGCGCTGGCTGAGCTGAAGTCATGGATTACTTCCTCTATCTGAGCGACGGCGGTATTGGCGTCGAAAATCCAGGTTTGTCATCTATTACTCGACTCGGTATTATAGCTTCGTGTCCGAATCTCTCTCTCCAATTATCCATTTATCCTCTTTTTCGGTCTCGCTCGTGCGCTCGGGTTGCTCATTGTCCCTCTCCCACTTGTTTGCTTGGTCAGCGACCTCTGCCCTGTCCCATGCTCTGCGTTTGACCTACGCTCCGCAACCGTTATGCGCCGTCGAGCAAGCCGATTGCGGAGAGGCGGGCGCCAACCGGAGCAGTGATTAAATCCGTATCTGCCGTTAAGCTGCCGGTTTATCCGCAGGCCCGTTGTGTCGTATCGGCCACCGACATTGACTGAACGGGCGTGTGGCTAAGCGCGGTACAAATTGGTCTAGGTGTGCTATTTTATTAGTCATAATCAGAATACAAATTGCAGAAGTCACTGACCAAAGGAAACTTGTGCAGAGTATATATGTAGAGAATGACCTACCTAACGAATGTATATAATAGTAAAAAATCATGGTGATAATAGAGAAGATAAAAACTTTAGCGCCTATCCTTTATGAGCTGCACCGAACTAACCACTTTTGACACCAAAGCAGGAATATGCATGTACCTCTGCGCATACGTTCACCTACATATATATATATATATATATATATATATATATATATATATATGTGAGAGTCGGGATTCATTTATTTGCTATATATGCATTACTACTAGTTGATCTCCTCGTCGTTGTTGATAAAGAACGATGTTCAGCGAACACGTTGCAATCCGCACTCTGGCGACGGCACCCGAAGAGGTCGGGTCGCAGAGAAGTACGTGAACGACGTGAGGCGTCGTAGTTGCCGGCAGTGTAGCCGTTTGAACGGCGATTGGCCGAAGTTGAAGTTTTCGTATTTTTATTAATAAACCTTACGTTGTTGAAAGCCATTTAGTTGTACTCTGTGGGATCCTCTACTACGTAGGCCGAAATAACATTTTCTGCTTACATATATATATATATATATATATATATATATATATATATATATATATATATATATATATTTATATATATATATATATATATAATGTTTTATTTTTCTTCGAGAGACTTTTCTCACACAACAATTTTAATTGTCACTATATTTGCCATGTGTTGGAATGCGGCCACAAAATACAGTGAAGGCAAGCTATTTGGCATATGCTCCCTCAGATTTTCCAAGGCCGTTTCGACAAATGTATGCTGGCACTATCACATATCCACACTCTGAAAAAAAAAATTATATAAAACAAGTCGACACAATCAAGATAACACAAATAATGCGCTAACTATGAACATTTTTTTTTGGAAAAAAGGGTTTATAATAATAATAAAGATATTATTATTAACATATATATGTTCTTACTCTAAACGTAATTAGCAAAAATAAAAACATGACTCAAGATATTATTATTATTATTATCACAGATACCGTTATGACATGTTTCAATATTTAGATCATTTAGCTTGCAATACCTGTTCGGAAAAAAATATTCGTAAGTAACTGGAGATTAATTATGTTGTTTGAATGAAGCCCCACTGTTCTAGAATGCGTGGAGCAGTTATTAAATCTAAAATTGACGTGTTTAGTGTTTAGCGCAAGTTGGATATTAATCTGCCTGAGAGCGAGTCAACCGGGAGGAGCTTCTGAAAACTATAGAGATCAATGACGAAGTCTCTCTGTAATCTGTGTAAATGCGCACGCCGGCTCATGCACTCATGCAGGATAAGATCGAGACATATTGTGGTCTCTGCTAGTCTAATCCTGCAAGCAAGAATTTTCTGTGAAGGTGTAGTTTTAGTCGAAATGAGTGGTTGAAGGCCGCGACAACGTTTATAAAGGCTCAGGGACGTATTTTTGTCAATTCGACTGAGTCCACCACTGACCGCCGCAAGTGGGCGAAGATCCTCAGAAGCGCCCAAAACCTTGGGTGTTTCTATATACATTGTGTAGTGCTGTTAAATGTTCCGTTGCGGGAGGAATGTTTACGATGATATGAGGAATCCATCCGTAATCAGTAAAAGCATTGGCCGTGTAGCCTTTAGCGCATTTGAAGGGCTTTATGCAAATCAGTTTATCGGTTCTATAATAAACCGATAAGCTAATTTGTATTTCGGGGACGTCTCAGAACTGCCTGGACGCCACTGACGCGTTTGACGCGTGATGGCGCGCGGCAGAATTGTCACGCTGACGTTTGCTGCTGAGATAGAAGTATGTGTAGCATACATACGGCCGACACTAAACAAATAATCACTATAAATGCAATAGCACATACAATGAAAGCAAAATATTATAACTTATGCTTCTGTTGCGTTACAACTTTAGTCCTAGTAAATAGTAATCAGTAAGTAGTGCATTATCAAGTTCGTTATCTCAATGTTCTCCTTTTTTTAGGTCTATCGATTTTGTTATGATAACTTAAAACAATTAGTTGAGGTATTGTGTATTTTTGTTGCATTCGTTCTTCTAACTTCGCTGAAATATTAGGTTATTTACTTTAATATACGGAGTACATATCTGACTATTCAATATACGAGTGACGATAATGAGAAATGCTCTTATACTGACGGTGCGCCAATATGACGTATCACAAGAAAACCGAAACATCTGGTTTAGGCTAGGACCTCGTAGAACGCAGAGTAATGTTGACCTCAAAGTTCTTTAAGAAAGCATTTGAAAAGCTTTTTTTTTAAAGACATTTTTTTTCTTTAAGAAAAAAAATAATTCACGTGAATTATACTTATTACAATCGAGCCTTGGTAGGATGATGAGCTTTGCTGTGTAAGTTTTTCCGTAGGATCGCATGGTCCTTAGCGAAATAGATTCCGAAAATATGAGGTGAACCTATTTATATAATAGTTTCACTTATAAGCAAAAAAAACAAATATATATATATATATATATATATATATATATATATATATATATATAATTACTTCGATATACTAATTGTATTAATACTCAGTATTTTATCTTGTTATCACGGCAAGGACGCGCTCACCCTCGCTCGGATGTGCGTGTGGTGCAAACATACTTAAAGAAAGTTTTCACGTGTTGCAGCAGTTACTGTTTGGCGAAATCCTATTACATGGTTCTCGGTCACCACACATAAGCACAATCATTAATCATATAAATAGCAATAAAAATAATAACAAAATAGTAAGACGAAAAGCAATATCGGACTAGAAACGGGAACACAGATACTCGCTAAGACACAAACATCTGGGCTGATGTGGCTCTATTTTATCGCTAAGTTTTACTCTATTCAGTCAGCCGAGTCTCCAGACGGAGAGTCTTCAAAAGTGCGGATTGTTGGGACAGTACAAATTAAGTAAAGTGCAGGCGTCATCTGTGTGCAAATTTTGCCTATTTCGTCACATACTTCATGTGTCGCTCGCATTTTGATTGCTCCAACTTTAGTCCAGGGTAGACGAAGCCCACTGAACATTGTTTGGTTTAAAGTGTGCGTGTCATTAATTTAATTACGTGCGACCGTGCAGCAAGTATTAATTGCTTGTTTATTGATAACTGTTTGCTAACCGATGGTGGTCGATGATTTGTGTGCGTATGCCTATCATAAACAATATCTTTCCGTTATCGTAGCAATACATCGCGACCCCGGCTTGAACATTGTAATATTTAGGCGAGTCAAGCGGATAAAGTGATACTGATGTATCTGCAGATAAATTATTTTGGTAGGTGCTCACCTATCACTGTGCTCACACATCACAGTTTGTCCATAATCAGCGTTTGTCCTTAAAGTAACAAACTCTGAAAGTTTCAACACCAACACCCAAGTACGATGAGACAACGCTACCGTCCTGGTCGGTTTAAGTTCTGCTTGCCAGTTAAACATGACCATTGTTTTACGTCAATGCTTTGCTGCTCCATCGCCGTTCACAGATTGGCTCTACAATTGCGGTCGCAGATGGCAGAGCATCGATGTATGTTTTTGACGATCAAATTAACTTGCCTTCGGTCCGGGCGGCAAAGCCAAAAAGAAATAGCATTGCGCATTACTTCGCCGTCCCCTAGATTGTTTCGTTTTATCCACTCTTGATCGAACTAGGCTACCATCCCTGTGAACAGCACTCTACGTCACCAGACAGAGATAACGTAGAATTCGAGCGTAATGCGTCGATTTCGTAAGAATCGTAACATCAAGTCGGGATAATTTCTAGATTGACCATACCTGTCCTGCTTCTAACTTGTCTAGAACGGCTTTCATTCCGCTGAGATTCCGTTTTGGCTAACATTAGGCTAGGCCATACAACCTTACACTGTTGAATTTATTTGCCAAGCTTACCAGGTAATCAAATCCAGTTTTGGCGTTCTTATAGACCGATTGCATGGTTTTCTGTATATTTATCAAGGACACTACTTAAAGGTTTTAATAGACCGATGTTGTTGTACTGCGATTTTTTGGTTTGTTATTCTACTGTGATTGACTAAGTATGTCACAAAGTTGCCCTCAACAACCTTGAGGGAAACTGCTGTGAGAGAGCTCATAATAAGTGAGCCATGTACATCAACATGTGTCTCATAGTGTACTGATTACTTCTGCGTAATTCTTTGACATATATCTTACAGACACTCATACCCGACACGTCTCCGCGACTGATCCTGCTATGTTTGCCTAAATTGCCGGTTGGCCACCGGTACCCAAGGTTGAGGTTATGCCTTATATTTTGTATGCAATATATTTTTCATTATGTCAATATTTTAAACGATATATTGAGGTTCGGTACGTATTTACGAAAATCGACACGTTTCAGTCGCATATCGCTTTAGGTTATCACCATAAATATTAGTTATACATGATACGCTGTGTCGAGGTGTTACTCTCATACAGTTGGTGACTAAGTCATATCTCGCAAGTTTCTGTCATGCTGTATCATGTTTTCTTTAAGAGAACAGAAGCGGCATCCATTTTCCAATACGCGTCAAGTTACGAAAAGTAAACACTTGTTCGCTATGATAGGAATTGTGATACTTCTTAAAATCCTTGTTTTACAATAAGTATACGTTTTAAGTTCGCATATAATTTTAAATACAACGATCGTCATTATATACAATTTAAGCACTTAGTGCAGAGACCGCCGATGCGTCTGGCAGCTCACTGCGTAATACTTAGTGCACGTCTACGAGCAGAACAGACAAGCGCAATAACCGCCAACACGGTAAAATAATTGAAACGAACACTAAGCAATGGTAGCCATTTAGACACAATAAACCTTGCTAACTAGCACATGTCATTCCGTCCTAAAACTCCCTGGCAAGAAACACATCTAACTGCGCAACTTTTGCCGACGCCTCGGTTTCTCTGCAACTGCAACTAAATTGGCGGAATTTTGTAATAGGTGACATAGGCCTAACTCTTATTGTTTCCACTGCTGATCTGCAACCCATTAGCAGGTATACAAAGTGGTTTCTTGCGTCCACGATAAGTAATGATCATGCATCATATGTGTTGTGAAGCACTTTTCTAGCTACGCAAAATTTTCCCTTAGATGGTGGTTTTGCATACTGCCAAGGCTGTAGCTTAACATTGGTACAATCTTAACATTGGTACAATCTTAACATTGGTACAATCTTTTATTTGCAGGGCCTTACAATAAATGTCAGTTTGTACTTCGCCACATTTTAGCGAATAGCACCGCGGTTCCGGTGGATCACTACTATGTCATCCAAATACATGACGATAGGGCATTTGTAAATTCTTCCAGCATATGACGGGCTAAGTTTGCAACAGTAAGGAAAAATCGAGACAACTAAGAGAGAGGTCTCCATGTTTTGACTAAGCTGCAAGATGCCCTCTCTTCTTGTAGCCTTGTTTACATCACGTCACATAGCAAAGAAAATAAAGAACACTCGTAGAAGAGAACCAACCACTCTAACGTGTCCAAATTAATCAACTAGTAAGTGACAGAAGGCCTTGTTGAAAAAAGAGTCGTGACACAATTAATAAAGACGGCGACAATTGACCCCCGTTTATAGCTAACACCCGCCCTACTTCCAACCAAAGTACATGGATCGCGTCCTGTGTACCTTGACCTTTCCTGAACCCGTATTGCTGTCGCAACTGCTTCATTGTTATGTCGTGGATGCTTTTCTTCTACGGCTTTCTGTCAGCTATGTAGCGCCTTACAGCCCGAAACTATATTTAGAATGGTGTCACCATCGTGCTAGGCAGCACAGCTTACATCTATTATTGAACTTAACCACCACATATAACTACCGATTTTTACCGATACATAGTTTACCGATTCCATACTTTTCCCAAAGCGGTAGGAGCACTATCGACTTTCTGTTACACAACCTTCAACATCCGACGAAGTTTCAGGATGCGAGATTCTTGTTATTCCAACACGGAAGCACCTGCCGGTGCTGGCGTCTCTGTATATGCTCGGCCTGGGACGCGACCGGTGTAGAAATTGCGTGTATTTACACGAGTTTCAATGCTGCTGAGAGCGGCTTTAGTTAAGACGAATTACAGACAGAGTGTCTTAGTTCACACAGGATTGCTACTTAAAACGCCGGAAAGTTTTGAGACTCCTTCATGGAGCACAGACACAACGCCCCGAGATCTGTCGAACGATGTGGAAATCGCATCATCACTTCTTTTTCATTGGCAGGGTCACCTTCTTCGTTCAAAATAATTACACCAATTATGCAGATAAACAAGGCCGTTGTATTGCGTACGGCAGGCCGGTTAGTAGTTCACGACGTACTTCATTACGGCTGCCAAAGGCTTTGCTGTGTCGCAGAGCGTTACACTGGGCTATCTATCGCCGTGGAGAGGTCGGCGACGTCCGGAAGCTCACAGCCGACGCGGCGATATGAACCTTCATAATAAAAGCCTACGTCTAATCAAACTGACCTTTGTATTTTTTCCTCAGTCATTCCACTTCAGCGAATTTAAAGACGTTCATGTCAGTGTTCTGCTCTGTAAATGAAGCGGGCGCTCTGCTGTCCACATAGACAAATAATCTATGTGGAGATCGCCCGGTTCAAAGTGCATACGTATGCAGAGAGAAAACTAGGCACAACTTTAGAACTGTACGAGCAGTTTTCATCAGAGCGTCAAAAACAGAATGCTGCTAGCGAGAAAGTAAAGAGTCTGTATACATACATTCCAGTCACCCCCCTTGTAGGCAGAATTGGCAGTTTGCGGCAGACGCCACGTTACTGCGCTGGATATCACGCGGTCGGTCGGCTTTCCGCAGTCGAGAGAGCAATCTCTTATCTTCTTTTTTTGCGATATGAATGGCTGAAACTAAAATAAAGTGACGACAGTTATATGTGTATATGCTGTTTAAGAGTCGAGTTGATATGGTCGAGATTGCTGCTTTGTTTGCATTATTTGTATCATTGTGGTGTTAGTACTGCTATCTGTCACCTGAAACGTTCGCATATCGGACTCGCGTAGATTGCCTCCTATTCACACCCTCCAGTGCTGCACCAAAGCGAGCATAAGCAATATTTATATTTGTGTTTATTTACAAGCATATATATTGCTCTCATTGTTTATGCTAGCTTAGGTGCAGTACTGGAGGGTGTAAATAAAAGACAATTCATGCAAGTCCGAAATGTGAACGTATATATATATATATATATATATATATATATGAATGTAGCTTGCTTTGTTTGAACAATTTATGGATTTATATATACATATATATATATATCGTTAGCCACATATCTATGTGACTTTATTCTGAGAGGTTTCCGCAGACAATAAAAGTGAATATTGTAACACATTGAAAGTGGTAAAATAATTAGCTATGCTATTTTAGCGTTCGTTGGTGATACGTTTGTAAAATTCAAGTACTTTCCGTTGCTTCATTCTCGAATTGCTTGAATGATTCTTGGACACCGATAACAATGCCTACCCATCCCGTTACTGTAACGTTGCAGAATCGGCGGATTTTGCGGAGTTGTTGACCGCTTTGGAGAAGGGCACCGTTCTACACAAGGTGGTGTCAACCTCTAAGGTGGTTACGCGCCGCTTCCATCTCGACCCGTCACACGAACTTCTTCTCTACTATCCTTCCCACAAAGGCATGCTCTGTGCAAATAAAGCGCCAAAATGTGAGTATTTTCGTATAAAGCGTGTTAAGTGCGCTTATGCTGGCGCTCTAAGCGCTCATGATAAAAAAGATGACATGTGTGTATATGCATACATGTTAAGCGAATAAAAATCATTATATATATATATATATATATATCGAAAACCGATAGGGAAATTATTAATATTGAAGCACCTATACGATGACTGTTGCGTGCGTGCATGCATAGTTGAACTACATCCGTACAACGGCCGTCTCATATTCTATCCGACCGGCAGTCTCATATCAGCTCTAGTTAGGCATTCGGACTTCTCGCAAACGGCGGAAAATATGCGTGTAGAGTACATTATATACTATGTAAATAACTGATTGGCCTCGATGGTTTATGCCGTTGTACTGGTTCGGTAAATCTGAATTACTAGCTTGCATGTGTATGAGTCGTATGCAAGCTTTGCGTTTTATTTAAAGCTAATTGCGGTTATGTCAGTACTATCGGCGTGTCTACATACAATATATACGGTGCCCCGTGCTGATGCTTAGCCACTCGTTCACCCAATCGATTGTCCGGACACGAGACAGAGGTCGAGTTTCTCTGCGAATAATTTGGTGCAAGGGGGCAGGGTGTAAGCTAGCTCGCGTTTGCATGACGTAGAATTCAGAGCTGTTTATTGGAGAGTTCGAATTTTCTAAGGCAAACGAATTCATACCGATTTCACAACAACATCGCGCTAATTGTCTTTAGTGGCCGCAGGACAATGTGGCGCAAACTCACAGACAAAAAACTCACTGTTTTGCACTCGAAAAAGATGCTGGGCTGCTCTGTTTGTTTGTCGGTCTCAGTGTTTGAAGCACCGCTGCAAAAGTTGGTCTATGTCTCGGCAACTCTCCGAATGCACTGTCGGGTCTTTCTCAACCGCCCCAAAAATGTTCGCAGATACAACTCTTACGACGTGCTCTAATGGTGGAGTATCTGGTAGACATCATCAAGCTTTTTCTGGAAATACAGGAGAGGAAAATGGATTTTAAAAAACATCGAAAAATGAGGACACGTCACAGCTCGACAGATGAAGAACAAAAATGTCGATAGAATTAAAGCGTTAGCTGCACGTGCTCTTACGTTCACATCCGAACGGCAGCTATATTGGATATACGTTATCGTTATTTGTTCGACCAACGTACAACGTACATGCACTATTTGGCCAGTACATTGAAATAGCCCAATTTTTGTAACGCCTTTTTATAACTCTCAGTAACAGGGCCATAAAGCAAGAGAAAATTCATATTTATACGTACTTTTATATTTATATATATTTACCCGTATGGTATCTCTGTTCATATTAAGACCGTGCGATACTTATTACACGGCTGTCGTTAATAGTTTATTTTTTATTTTTGTTTTATTAGAGTTTATTGTAACAGTAATTACAATTGAAGGTTTTATCTCAGAAACCCGAAGCACGTCACATTTGACGGTCTGTCAACCCTACTCAGGGCAGCTCTATATTCTTCATTTAGACGATTAATTCAGCATTTCTAACAAATTGTAAGAGTTCCTCTATATATTGGTCTCTCATACGAATGGCAAGTTGGCTTGCATCGACTTGATCAGCAGCTACATCGTTCTCCCATACTTTCCGCTCAGTATCGTATTTTTTACATTTATCTAGGACAAGCAATATATCATCGTGTGCCAAACATACATCACATAGCGGGCTTTGCGCAACTTTAATGTGGAACCTGGTGCTTTGCGTCATCCCTTTAGCGCAACGTAGCCTGTCGGTTAGTTAGTAGACGAGCTGCAGAAAGATCTTGTGTGCTTAAGTACGCCGAGTCATTACAAAGACAGGCGAATTTAGTCACAACTCATGCGCAGAAAGGTTCCTGCGTCAATAAAGTTTATGAATGACGTTGAAGTGTTTTCGATGATTACTGATTGTAGATCCGCTTTTATATTGAACGAACACGGTAGATCAATATAGATCTGAAGCATTTGAGTGTGACTCCGACGTTAAGTAGTTCCTAGGCACGGACTTATCGTCCCAATATGTTGTTTTTTAGGTTTATTTCGAATTTATATAACTGACCGAACATTCAAATGCCACGCAGTTTCCGTACACTTGAAACGTGGGAGGATCTCATATTGGTTGTATGCGTTTCAATTGTGAACTCTTCAGAGAAGAGGAGCATATATTTCAAGAAGGCAACGACAGTCTTTCTCTGACGTGGTATACATTTCTTAGTAGGCTCTGCCTTTAAGCAATGTTATTGGCTGACTGACAAAATACATTTTTTTGTATAATTTTACTGTATTTCGATTTCGGTTAGAATTTATAAAATTGCGCTGTGGGTCCAAAATATACCTTAGATACCTTAGGTCATACAGGCTCATAATAATAATTTTTTCGCCCGTAAATATATATATATATATATATATATATATATATCGAACAGTCTAAGAAGTTGTGTTTCTGTGATTCCTAAACCGTGCGCACACAGTGCCATCACGTAAACATAATGTTTTGCTTGACGCATGCTCATATTCATATATACAGCGAAGTTGTATAACGTCAATGACACTACAGAGTGCTAAATTGGTCCTAAATATCTCGTCTATTCCTCTTTATTTAAAATATGTGACTTGTCGGCGCCCATCGATTCAATAATCAGTTTCTCATTCATAATATACATCGGGACGGAATGAAGAAGAGGGCTGACGACTCTGGCACTAAAAGTTGCTGGCTCTATTCCCGCCACTTCCGTTCGAAGCTATCTTTTTAGTATATGCAGGTTTTAAGTCAAATATATATATATATATATATATATATATATATATATATATATATATATAGTTATGCTATTGAGTGCTATTTACGTTGTTGTCGGCATACGTGGTGCCTCTGGGCTGCTCTCTAGACCTCGATATAATTTCTGTAGTCGAAGTTGAAGTTCGGTAGTTGCTGATGTATTTATGAATGTAAACGGACAGTGTTAGATTCATATCTTCCAGTAGGCTGATTTGGCTGAAACGAACGCTGGACTGCTAGTGTCGCTGCATTAAGACCGCGAAGTAAGATCCAATCAGTATAATGATATGCCTGCACCATCCTTCAGCTACTACGTTAGAAAAACGCAAGAAATATGAGCTACATGAGGCTGTCGAGGAATTTGACAGTATAGTTTGTGCGACGAGGCAGATGTACGGCTCTGTGGCAGAAACATTTCAACCTAATATGAACGCAATATATGGTTTCAAGTGAGTTTTGCTGTTGGTTGCATGCTGTTTAATCATTTAAAATTATATGCTGTTTAATCATATTAGAGCCAAGTTCATTTTTGTTTTGGCTGTATGCTGTGTAAGTATATTAAAACCTAGTTATTTTTTGTTTTGGTTGTATACTGTTTAAGTATATTAAAGCCAAGTTATTTGTTTATTTGGTTATATGCTGTTTATTTTTATTTTAATCTTCATGTGAAGAAAAACTAATATACAATATAAATAGTATTTTTAAAAACCCCAACTATTAATTGTTGTTGTTGTTGTTGTTGTTGTTGTTGTTGTTGTTGTTGTTGTTGTTGTTGTTGTTGTTGTTGTTGTTGTTGTTGTTGTTGTTGTTGTTGTTGTTGTTGTTGTTGTTGTTGTTGTTGTTGTTGTTGTTGTTGTTGTTGTTGTTGTTGTTGTTGTTGTTGTTGTTGTTGTTGTTGTTGTTGTTGTTGTTGTTGTTGTTGTTGTTGTTGTTGTTGTTGTTGTTGTTGTTGTTGTTATTATTATTATTATTATTATTATTATATCATCGTCTAATTTGGCTCATATTAATGCTATTGTTGTTATAACGACCATCTCTCAACGGCGAGCAGCACACAACAGATGCGCAGCGAGCAAGGAGCTCCCACGGTGGACGCACATTTATCGAACGTTCATCAGGTCGTCGTCACTAACAGCAATATGGCAAGCCAGAGGCAGGGGGAGGGCTAACGACTTGCGCTTGTCATCGTTGGGCGAAAAATTAATTAGTGTACGTATGACCGTCTATCAGTAAGTGCTGTAACACAAAGATAAGGGACAGGCTCGAAAAACAACTACAGCAAATGCAGCAGCAGAAACAACAACAACAACCACGTCGTCAACAGTAGCAGCTGCAACAGCCAATTGGTTCCCGCTCCAGCCGTGCGATCAGGCCCGCCCAAACCTCCTGCATTCATTCGGAAGGCAGCTAAAAAGAAAAGCGGCATTCTTGGAGGTTACGGCGTAGCTGCGTAGTTATAGTAATTGTAGTCTTTTTATTCGTAGTACTCGTAGTGGTTGCCAAGCCAGTCAATAATTTACGCACCCATTAGTCTAGCCGACCAATCACCAAAACCGATGGCTTCTTTAGCTGCTTTCCAATTTAAACGAGTGGCCCGCGCTTTTTATTGCGGGTTCTTATCGCACACACGCACAGCACGGAGTAATTCGTTTCGTCGTCAACCCTCGGAGGTGGCTTCGTAGAAACGGCGGGGGCGCCCGCACCCGCCACGTGCAGTTCCGCCGCCCGCATGTTCTGCACCCTCAGACAATAGAAACCGACATCTCCGAGAGGTACGGTAGGCAACCGTATTGCGTACGCTAGGCAACCGAACGAAGCTGCAGCCCCTGAACAACACGATTGTCTTTCGTCCACACCGGGGCTTTAAGGCTACAATAAGCGAAAGAAGACCTGTTGCAAACCATAACAAGTGGAAGACGAAATTATGTTGCACGTCATGCATAAGATGGATCGCAGGATTTCATTAACGTGCTTACCAAACTTACGAGTATCGGACACATGTGCGCTCAGATTGCAGATTGTGCAAGCCTCAAGAACAACTTGTTCCTCGAGTGTATAAAAAAATGTATAATAATATATTTTTTGTTGTGCATTAATGTTTAAAATTAATACACATAATTTTACGCCATAATTTAAAATGTTATTTTGTGTTTAAAAAATGAATATTGCATGAATAAGGGCATACTGCACTGTTTGAGAGCGTTTGCCTTACCTGGAAGACTAGACATTAGGCTCGCTAAGAAATGCGAAAACGTGGCTGGAAAAGCTGTGTTGTAAATTCGAATTATTCTAGTGTCTACCGGCTTGTACGATACCTCATCGCATTTATATTCGAATACTAGACAGCCTAGAAAACAAACGGGCTAGAAAGAGCGATCCTATTCATGTTTAGATGGAGCCGAGCTTCTGCACGGAATGGCACATTTGCCCACTACCTTATACTGCTATTTTCGGCCTCGGTGCGTTTCGGCCAAGCCAGGCGATCACAAAAACCGATACGCCTTACCATTACAGCTTGTCTCGCACTAAAGCGTTTAAGCAGCACATTCAAAATTGGGAGGCAAAAATAGCCGATGTCGATATGTAACCTCTTTTTGTGACGCCCGCGCTCACTTCAGCCACGTGAAAAGACCCCAATCTAAAAAATCGTCATGTTATCCTTCAATTCGCTGTGCATGCGTTGTACAATTTATAAAATGTGTGCACTACATGGCCACCATGAAGCTGGCAAACGATGTACATGTCAAAGTTGCGGTCAGCAGTGCAGGACATACTTTTCGCTTGAATGCTTCGATCCGGTTTCTCTAAACCGTTAAATATCACAATAAATAACACCTGCTATTTTGTAAATATACAAACGTTGTGTAAAAAAGCGCAAATACTCAAAACGGCGACACACACGGCCGTGCACTATAGTCTTTGAGACATTTAGTAGATTGGACCCCTTGTCGCACAGCTACTGTTTAAGGCGCCAAAGGAACCCCTTGTTATTTGAGTCTTTTGCTGGCTTTCAAAATCTTCACATCGACCATTATCATTGTAAATTTCTGAAAGCAAGGTTGCTCCAACCTGCGTTAGAGTTTGGAGGCGCCTGGACAGAGATCAATTCGAGTTAGCCTGGTCATTTCTTTATACGGCTGTCCTTTCTCGCGCAATGCACTGCCCTTTCTCACTCACGGCACTTCGTGAGGCTTCCCCTCACGAAGCGCCCACCGCGCAAACATCAATCGACCAGACGTGAGAGAGGCTCCGCGCCTGCCTATATGTGTTCGCTTGCTTAACGCAAACTGCAAGGCAACAGATGTCCTGTGCTCGAAGAGCTCCATTGCTCTACCTCGCAGGAAACAATGTCGCAGTAGCTGAAGTCATTCACGGTAGACAGCGTAGCGACAGCAGTCATTTGTACGTGGAGAAAACAACGCCGTTATTTGCCGATACGTATTACAGCCAATTCAAACGGTGGTCTTCTTAATCGTTTAAGTAAAACAAAGTGAACATGAAGGAGAGCGATGTCAACCCCACGAGAGGATATATTGAGGATATATTCTGCACATGAGAACGCACGACGCAGTGCCCGAAACCCAGCCACTGAAGAAGGCTAATAGACCGAGGGGCTAAGGCTACGTCGTACAATTTCCGTTTAGATCAACCTATGTGAATGCAAAAAACAAACAGAACATTGATCGTGACGGTGTCTCCTCAAATTCGACCGATTCGCTGCACTGAGCGGGATTTTGAACGGGGAGTGTAGCCGCGCTGACACGCCATACGAGTCGCCGAGATAAGCCTAGCTGATCCTCTAGTGGCGGCGATGCCGTCGATGATGTCGCGTGGCGTGGTTTCCGTGTCTGCGTATATCAAGTAACCGGAGCACATTAGGCAGGCAGGCCGTGAGAAAGTGACGTGCGTCGTCATGAAGTTCAGCGTCTTTGGCAGCTTTCTTATAGCCATGTTTCGGGCGAGCCGCAAGAAGCGCAAGCTTAGCTCTGTAGACAATGGCGCGGCGTCAACAATACCGCGCTCACCCAAACTTGGACAGCCTAACGAAAAGATCGAGATCTGTGTGCAACACGTCGACGAAGATGATCAACCAGGTAGGAGGCGCTATCTCCCCTATCTTACTCGCGAAAGCCTAAAGCATAGCGTCCGCGTTTGCATCAATTGCCAGGTCAATTCAGCGTAATTCAGTTCTCAATCAAACGCTCAAACAACGTACGTGAAATGTTCTTCCAGCATTTCCGGATAGATTGCAACTTAAGTCGTCATAGTTCTAGATTATGCCATTGATTCCGATGTAAATGGTCGCCCTACTTCTTATTTACATATATATATATATATATATATATATATATATATATATATAAAATCATCAAATTCCAATAGACGCGCTGAGAAGGGTAAGGCTGAAGTAAGTTGTAAATATGGTTTTATATACCCTCATATGTGCGCCGTGCTATATATGTTATGCAACGTGGACGTGCACTACAAATTTAATACACTTTGTTTTTGACATTATGGTTAGTTACCATTGAATACCTATAATACTCATTCGTCGGGTACTTTGTAGGTTTTACCGTAGGAAAACGTTTGGGATTGTTGACAGCTCTCAAGAGGATATAATTTTACGATTCACCACCAAACTATTGGTTGGGAGAATGAGGAAATGCTTTCACGATATTGGAAAGCAATCTATTAGTTATGCAGGGAAAACGAAAGTTCAGATCAGACGATTCGAAACAGACCCCTGAGTTGCCGCTAAAAAAACTTACCTGAGAATTAGCATGCAAAGTATATTCTAATTACCGTAAACGACTGTAAATATTCTAGTTATACATAAATATACTTTGGGTCGAGACTACAGTATGAAACTACAGCATGTCGTAAGAAACGCCAGCTACACTCTGCAAGGATGGTATCTATCATGGGATCACCCGACAGCAACTTACTTAATTCTAGCCTTTAGTCCCGAGCGCGTGAAACTGGCCTTTCTACCACGGAAGGGCCTCTTAACTTTCTAGTTAGGGTTGCGTAAGGGCATCTTTGCGCGTTAACGTTTGTTTGTTATTGTCGAATAACTGCTTAGTACTTCCAAGCCTGGGGGTGAGAGGAGTCTGGCGTCTAGTAGGTTTGTGAAATCTACACTGGCTACTGCTAACTGCCAGTAATTCATGTGCACCATTTATTCCCACCTCCCAAATCCTGAAAAAAAAGCTTTTGTTTGTTTTGATTTAAAACCAATCTACAAAAACTTGTTTTTTTTCTGGTTGTCATCTACCGGGCTCTTGCCGTTTTGATTTCCGACGTTGATCAAGCGATTTTCTTTGAGCGATGCTTGTTGAGAATAGCTGATAAACTACATGCTGCTGAGAGTCAGCAGCCCTGTTGCCAAAGGAAGGACTGTTGACTGGCCGGCCTTCAGTGCACTGAAGATATGCCGCACAGCAAATTCAAGCGTGCAGGGGACGGAGGGTGGTCTAGAGTTGACCAAGGAACGCACTAGCAAGGAGATAAGGACAGGACAAATAGAGAAGGGAGCACGAAAGAAGCTTTCCTTCGGGCTGCGTATAGTCGTCCAGATCAGCTGAGCTTGTTGCTAATGTAGACTCGTCCTGATCTTGTCTAGGCGGTGTCGCGCCGAGGAAGAAACTCGTTGACCCAGATCGTAGATGACGTTAAGCTATTAGATTAACGTCGCGATGTTATCCTGTTTACGTTCATAATTGATGGGATCGTCGTCAGATTTCACTTGACTCGAAGCGTCATGCCGAGACTTTGCCCAATGGCAATCACGGTGGGCTCAGATCTAGCTGATGCAGGGACGTAAGCTCATCATTAATAGAAGAAGCAACTTGTCTATCGATAATTCTGATTCGTAGAGACTGGCAGATGCGACAGTTTGACGGTCACATGTAACCCGTAACTCCCGGGTAATTAGCTGCTCAGAGCGTATGTATGTAGTTGATTAGCACGGCTATCTTTTTGAGTAAGCATTTTGTCAGAAACAACTTGCACTGCTATTATTAACTTGCACAGAAACAAGAAAATAGCAAAACTTAGCTTAACAAAGACATAAACCAAATTACATTGATTTATGAAATTACTTGCAAAATTCGGTGTGTACATATTTCCTATATGAAAGCGTGTAAAAATATGACGACCGAATTTTTGTTTTATAGACCGTATACTGGTCAAAAAAGCCATTGAACGACCTTGTTGAACGAACGTACGCATAACAATCACCAGTATTTTGTATAAGTTAACCGCTAAAGAAGAAATGATCTTTGTGTCAAGTCTATAATAATATTCTAATGATGCGTAAAATGTGTCTCGTACAGTAGAAGATTTTGTTGATTCAATAGATGTTTTTTTTTTCACTGTTATCTGAGGCTGATAGTTGTGACTGCCTTGGTGACAAGTATAACTACTTTCCGGGTACTCAGGACCCGGTAAACTGTAAGATTTCTTCTATTTGCAAGCTTTGCCACTGTTTTGGCTTGCCGGCTTAAGCGTTCGCGGTACGATATGACTAGCGTGTCCTAAACCGTAACGCTCTATGCAAGACATTTTCCTGCATTTTGTGACACTAGGTTGAGCCCGTCTGGCCGCATTTGGCTGTCAGGAGCCAGGCCCAGAGATTCACTACGAGAGAAAACTGGTCCAACTACAGGGCTCGGTGTACTCATATGACATCGTTTAATACCAGCTGGTTCGTAAGTCTGGTCGAATTCTTACGACAACTACAAGCGCGTTTAACGCAGGGCGTCTATTTCTTTTGGCAGCAGCGAGTGCTGTATTTTGGCCTCCCGGGCCGCAGACCCGTAACCACATAGGATGAGTTATTGTCCAAAACCGAATTCGGCTGTGGCGAAGAGACACCTTACGATCATGCTCTGGCTGCCTAGGAGCAATCGGCAAGACCAGTGCTTTAAATTGTTTTAGTGAAGTTGAGTGCGCCGTGGGTCTCATCTATGCAGCTAACCTAATGCCCAGGGTGCCAAGGGCTGTGGGAAAGGTTAATAAATCCCAAGCCGAGTTTGCCTTGGCGTTAAGCTCACGACGAATTCAATCTGTATACACAGCTTTGTCATCAGGCTTAAAAAAGAGAACCGACTGGGCGTTGGGACTTGTGAGCCTCTCTTGAAGGTGTCAGAAATGCATGACTCACATGGGGTAGCCACTTGCAGCCTATGTGTTTGACTAGAGTAGAACTCACAAACTCACGAAACCGGGATTTCTGCCGCCCAAGGCTCGAACTTTCTTCGAAGCCAAGGGAGAGGCGTCTCTGCCGTGCCCAATTTAGTTTTGTGTGTGCCTATTTTTCCGAATGCAATATAAGTACTTTGTTTTTTATAAGCATGCCTTCCATTCACTTTACAGCAGAGCTGACAAAAAAATACATGCAGCATATGTCATGCCAATAACATCTCATACATGTAATAACTTGACGTTTACTAAGCTTTATTAGTTGAAACTGAGCCATTTGGTTAGATTGCGTGTTCCGGTTATGGCAATTGCAGGCAGATTTTCAGAAAACCTTGCAATAATGATCACGCAATGATGCAATGTAAGGTCTAATAATCACTGTCTGGCTCTCAATCAGGCTGTCCCGAGGTCTCGAAGAGGAAGGAGACTGAGTGAGTTTGGCTTATTTGTTCGTCTTATTGTTCTGTGTTAGGGCCGCGGACTGAGCTGCTCAAAGTGAACCAAAACCGACTATTGAGTGAGAAAGTGAGTCGCGTATGGTGACGTCCCATACAAGAGTCCGGTGCCGTTCAAAGGGGATAAGGGTCATCCCGTTGGGTTGCTTACCGTCGCTCCTGGATAGTTCAATGGGTTCCAATGTGCCTGGACAGTCTGCCGTTATCAGGGTTTGTGCTACTGTGTCGTTAATAGTGGCGCGTGGCGCGGTCGACGGCCTTCATTAAAGGCGCTTTATAGAGCGTGGTGAGTTCTTATGCCCACCAACTCCCCGCTTTATGACGGGGTACGTACCCCCGGCATATGAGAGGGTGAACGAACGGCGTCCCGACTCGGAGGCTAACAAATATATATTTGTAGTGGTGTCATCCATTAGGGTTCTTAATGATGCACTGGGTAGGGTGTGTTGCCAATCGTTTGCATGTTTTGCACAAATTGCCCTAAGCTGAACCCTAGTGGAGCCATTATTGGCTTAATCAATACGTAAACGGGCGTATTGATCGGCTAGAAGGGACAACCATTCACTCTGAAATGTGTTGTATTTTGGTGAAGTTTTAAGAATTTCAATCAAGCGGCTCGTGGCATGAAATCGCATAGAGGAGTATTCGATCTGACCGGGTTGGTTAAGGAAGTTGCAGACCCTGCCGGGAACCTGAAGGTGTGGCGGCAACTGCAAGCAGACAAATTATCTTTGAGCTGTGTTGTCCAGTTCTATGTTGAGCAGGTTGGTTATCGTAACGGTTGTAAGGCAATTGAAGTGTCGTAGCTCGTCCATCTTGTCTCTAAGGTCAATATCTTTTAGAATATGAGTCAGGCGTATGGCTGAATAAGAGCACAAGCTTGAGCAAGTACGTCTGACAAGTCCTTGAATACCGGAAGGAGCAGGTCGTATGAATTGCTCTCTTCATTTCGGCTTTGACTGAGAACCTCAATTGCCGGCCGTTCTTTCAGTGTGAGCGGTGTTGTATTGTCTCTTATGCTGACCTTCAAGGTAATCCTACGTAGACATGATATGCATGCTACCGATCAAATTGAGCCGCATTTCTTTTTCAAGGGGAATAATTTGGCCTCAAAAATGAGGTAAAACTCTGCAGGCGGTTGCCCAAATCGTCATGTGTCGACAACTTTGGCTTAAGATATTGACATTCTATTTGCTGTCTCTCCGAGGTTTAGTAGTCTCGACCAAATAAAGTATAATCTTGCTGAGAAACTTCTTGAGAAGGATCGAATGCATCGATGATGTCTTCCTTGTTTATGAATTCAGAATCTGTTGATGGTGGTTTAGGCCATATAGGCTCGGCTGATACAAGCCCGTGTTTCGCTCGTAGTGATTTGGCGGCACTTTTTTCAGGTGGAAATGTGTCTGTTGAGATTAGGATTTTAGCAGCATTGGTGCCGTCTCTTTCGGATAATTGGGCTAGGACTCTTCAAGCAACTTCTTAGCCAGCGTGAGTTGTCGTATTTCCTTACTTGGTTCCGAGGGCCGCCAGGTTATGTAATCTGGAGCCGCACTCGTAATCCCGAAGATTCCTCCATATGATTTGAATTAATGATTGGTTAATATTTCTATTGACTGGGAGACGGAGGGTGACCGGTACATAGGAAACTAATGTCAATCAAGCGTGAAAACTTTTCAGAATATACGCATCATTGAGCACCTTCGTAAGAGTCGTGGCTAAGGCATGCCTAATATATTTGAGTCGGATACGTACTAATTTAATAGTTTCACTAATATCTCGGACGTTTTTTAAACATGTCTTTAAATGAGAGATCGGCATGGTAATTCGTATCTACATCGGGAGGCGGCGCTATTGGTGTCGGGTAATTTGCCCCGTAGAAGGCCACGCCTGGTGTATAGTAGGCCTGGCAGGGAACTCTCAGGCTGGGTTCGGCGTCTACGACGTTAGACCATGTCATCGGTGTCGGCGATGTTATTGTTTGGGTTGACGAGTTCCCGGGTCATAGGTCTGCGTGATCTTCCAATAGAAAAAATTCAGGCATGAAGAGGCGTCCGCTGCATGTAGACCATGACAATCGAGGCAACTGACATGAAGCAACTATGTGCCCTTCGGTCACGCATCTACGACATACTTCCTGTAGGTTACACTGACTTGCTATATGGTCGTGCCGGAGGTATCTGAAGCGAACCATTGGTTGGTCCGGTTTGAGTGTGCAACTTATAGCCCAGAAATATAGAGGTCGGTGGTTGTTGGTCGAATGTGGGCATTACTCGGTTTAAAGGTTTTCGTCCGTCACACCGAGTGATGTGCTGACGACGAACTTAGGTCACGCCAAGCTCTCTGAGTTTCTCAAGAATTTCCGCCTCTGCGAACGCGACGCAAACACCTTTAATTCTAGCCTGGTATGATGCTATAGCTGAAACAAGACGTTTGCTTGTTTTCCGTTTTGCGTTTTTTTTACAATAAGTGTGAGCGGTGAATTCACCGTCATCATCGCCATTGTTATCCGCTTCACCTCGAACAGCCTGCTGAACAGTCTGAAATAACATCTTGCTCTTTTTACATCTGAACTCATAATATTTTTCGTGGTTGGGCGAAGTTTTCCAGAGAGGATGGTTTAAGGGTGGCCTTTATTTTATCGATGGTAACTGTGAACAACGTTGGATACTGTACCACTGAACACTGAACTGACCTGTGCTCTTTCTCTCTTTTCTCCACATCTCCTGGTGCTACATCTTTGCATAGTCTGATATTGTCCAGAGGGCGCGGGACAACAATCCCGTTGGAGATATATTATAACGTTGAGGTCCGTGACGCTTTACGGTGTCCACCGTATAGATAACTCTGCCACATTGAAAAATACGCTACCGAACAATGCTTCGAACTTGGTTCTCCCACTTCTTAATCGGTGGCCCTGTTGCATAAACCACGTACCGCGCTTGCACTCTTAGTTGTCGATAGCCATTTAGCGTCCACCGTTTGTACTAGAATGCGAGCAAACACTAGTAAAATGTAAACAATCACGTAATCGAACTAAAGTTTTGAACACACTTGAGGAACGGTGTGGGCTGAACGGGTTAGGGTCCTCACGCCCAGTGGAACGACCCCCGAGCCTGCCTCGCGCGCGTATGGAAACGCCACTCAACGTTAATTCGCTGCACTAATTGGCGCCACAGCGAACTAGAATTGGCTGAACAATTAGATTCTCCGAGAGCACAAATAAGAAGCGTCCGTTAAGGAGAATATATATATATAAAGTTGCATTTTTGGCATATACAGCGGTTGGATACACCACGAAGCCGCAATTAGAGTACATCCACAATCTTCTTAGTGAAGCAAATATATAAATATGTATATATATATATATGCCTTTGACACGAACATGGTGCAGCTTGCAGTAAGAAAGCGTCGTGCTTTCTTAGATGTTACAATAGTAGTGCATGTCCACGCCAAGCCTACTTATTGAAGCGGTCCGTTAGGTCTCAACAATAGATGAGCTAATATAGCATTTCAACTTCAGTCAGACACTGCACCGCCTTACTTCGTTCGCTTTTTCATGCATTGTCATACGTTCTGATGTTTAAAGCAGCGCAAATGTTGTCGCTGCTATTTTTCTGACTGTCAGGAATATATGTCTGCTGGTTTTTGCTGATGTACTAATCCCTCCCGTGTCTAATGCCAACCCACTGGCTCCCGAAAAGTTCAGAAGCATGTCGCGCGTTGAACAGTCCCTACCGATCGACTTCGATCGATCCTAAAGGGGCTCGATCGAAGAACAAACGGACATTTGCACGGTGCTATCGTGAACTTAGCCATAGCTGGCTTCGGTTACATTTATCGGAACGCCAGGATGACCGCTTCATTATCTCAGGTACCAGCAGGCGATGGCAATTATAACGGAATTGTGTTCCGAGAAAGGCTATTATTAGCTGGATCAAGGTTTCCGTTATGTCTGCTTGACGGTCTGACGTGAGGTTAAATGTTCGAGCGGGTGAACTCTATGGCTCTAAATGGCTGCGCAGAGCTTCAATATAGCTTCTTGGCTTCTGCCCGTTGAACGTGGCCGCCAGTTAAGAACATATAAACACATGTGTATGCATGCACACATGAAGAACATATAACTCATGTGTACAGGGTGCAGCAGGACAGTCATCTGTGAGTATTCTTGTTTTCAAAATCAAAATTCGATTAGGTTGTTAGAACGAAAGTAGTTCAATACCGTTTTTGGCCTGTTTGAATGTCTAGTGGCCTCTATTCATCATAATATTTGCACTTGAGCAACAACCGAGAAGAAAGCAGCATTTCTCTGAATTCGTGAGTTTTATTTGTCATAATTACAACAGCCCTTCGGTCCGGCAAGCCTATGGCCCTTTGATAGTTAGCCTATCGAAATCACTCTGACGGTAAACTTGCATCAATACCCAGTGTGCTACGCCACAGATACGCCGCACTTAACCATGTTTACTGAGAATACGTGTTTAAGTGTAACTGGAGTTTTCACTTTCGCCGATGATTTTGCCACGGTAGTGCTCTCCCGACACATTGGCAGGATTTAACGGAGATTCTTAGCAAAAAACTCTAAGTAGCGTTATGTGCGTAGATGACGATTGAGTGATGGTACAGCGTTTAGTCATGTAGCCGGATGCATCTGCGTCGTACGAATGCGTATATTGTGGTATGTGTTTGATACGAAGCCTGTGGTGTAATGTGATGGAAGTTCTGAAATAAGACGTGTTTTGTGGATTCGCTGTCGAGGCTAAGCCATCGGCAATTCTGCTTAACTCGATGCGTGCGCTGAATTCAGACACAGCTCTTGGAATCTCCTCATAGGCAGAGATATCGAAGGGCGGGAGACTCCTTGGACAAGCCGTTTCTAAAACGGGCATTCAGGCAGAGTTTGATCGCTGCGATTGATGCACGTATAAGCGTATGTGTATACCTGTATGTGCGTCCGTATGTGTGACCCTTTTAGCTCGATGCTTAGCCACTCGGTCTCGTAGTGGTAGTTACAGTAGTACTAAGAGTAGTAGTAGTAGTGCAAAAGCTAACCCTCAGCGAAGAATTAACGTCCACGGGACTGCGTTTCGCATTGTTTCATAGACGGACCCACCTAAATACAGATGTGCAACGGTGGGGTTCCAATCCGCGCACCTATGTGTCTCCTCCGGTCGCGAGGCGCAGGCAAATGCGCCACGCCACCGGGCTCGACAGTAGTACTACTACTTTTCTCCGCCCTTTAAGCGCAGGGTAGAAATATCTCTGGAAGAGGCGCGGGTAGCGATCGTAGCGCTCTTCCTCCAACACCCACCGTTCGATCGCGCTCCCTACATAAAGGCCCCAGGGGAGGAGGAAGAGGACGTCCCGGAGGTCACGCTGCAAGAGGTGCAGAATGCTGCGGCACGCCTCAAACAGGGAAATGCACCAGGCCCAGATGGTGTCCCGGTCTCCGCGGTCACGACGCTAATGAAAGAATTTCTAGAAGCGGTGGCGTCAGCGGCGACCGAGATGCTTCGGTCGGGCTCGTTTCCCAGCGCACGGAGGGCCGCAAGCTTGATCCTCATACCAAAAGAGAGAGATACTTACACTCCCGCCGCCCACGATTTAACACGCGCGGACATAACGCGGGAGTGCCCGCCAGCCCGAATTGACAGGCCAGCAGACCCCCACCCTCCCCCCTATCGAGGTTCGGAATGGAGGCTCCACACTACTCCGTCCTACCGATTAGACGCGATCACCTCGCGATTCCGCGTTACACCCCAGAATATTACTCGCCCCCCGAAGGAGGTTCGACTCACTCCAAAGCAGGGGTTCCCCGACCGCTGCGAAGGGCAGCGGAGCCAGATGGTCTTCTCGACAGGCGGTCTGCGTTCGTGTGGCTAACTCGCACTTATGATGCCTATAAGCCAAGGCAGCAGGCGTCCCAGACGGTACCTATTGGGCGTTAACCGTCCGGCCCGGGTTTCATATGCAGCACATTTCCCCCGTATTGGCAGTAGCCTTACCAGCCCTCGAATGGGCCACGACAGAATGACAAACGGAATTCGTTGCCATCCAACCGATATCGTATGCCTTGCCCCCCTTACCACCGTTAAGTGGCCCCGGGAGAGTTACTATTGGGAGTTAGCACCGTCTGACCAACTTTCATTTTGGCGCGTGAAGGTCCCCGCAGCGCGCGGAAGTCGCGCACCAGCGGACCAACGCCGGAAAGAGAGTCTTAGGTACTCCCGTGTTTTGGGTTGGCTCTTTGCCGGAATAGTAACCTCTAGGGAGAAACCCATGGGTTATTTTTCCGTTTACCAGCGGTCGCCACGGGGAGGCGTCCAACCCTGCAACTATAACTCACGCCTCTGTACCCTGGGGGCGTCATTTTGTTTGGTTCATCAACGAGGCATTTGGCAACCATTAGAGAGTCTGGTATGGGGGTGGGGACTGCCGTAGCACCCTTCCTCGTGCCGCCGGCCACCCCACTTGGATGGTCGGGACCGGTTGGAAGAATCGGACCTATGCCCCCTTGCAATGCGCGTCACTTTATGTGAACCAAACTGACGTGCAATGCCCCAGACAGCCGTACTACTATAGGCTAATCTTTGGGGATACAAATAAGAGAGTCATAGTTCATCATACCTAAAGGCCCAGGCTCCTACCGCCCTATCTGTCTACTCGGCTCCCTGGCCAAAGCTTTCGAGTCCATCGTGGAGGCACGCCTCCGGGACTTTGCGGAGGAGAGCGGCTTGCTGTCAGACGCCCAGCACGGGTTCCGCAAAGGTCACTCAACAATCGGCGTCATAAAGCAAATCCACACGCAGGCGGAATTCCCTCACGAGTCCCCGCCGAGAAGACAGGACCTCTACCTCGCCATTTTACTCGGCGTCCGAAACGCATCTAACAGGACTACGTGCAGAGTCATCCGGGAAACTCTCCGCAGGAAGAACGTTCCATTTACTTAAGCCGAATCATATCAAACTACCTAAAGGACCGGACAATACAGTCTTACGGAACCAATTTTAACATGAATACAGGAGTGCCACAGGGCTCCATATTTGGCCCCCTGCTATGGAATATAACGTACGACGATGTGCTGCGGCTAAGGGAACTTCCCTTCAGGGTCAGCCTCCTAGCCTATGCCGACGATTTCGTTCTCACCGTCCAGGCTCGGACACCGGACCTGCTGCAGTGCCGTGCGAGCAAAGCACTTGACACTCGTTAATAAGGTCAGGTACCTCGGGGTCACCCTAGAGAGGGGTCTCCGCGACACTGAACACTTGCGGCGGGCGACGGAGAAAGCAATCAAGACAGCAACCAACTTCGTACGGCTTATGCCTAATAATTATGGACATTGACAATCCAAACGGCGCATAATCATGTCAGTTACCCTGTACGGAGCTCTGGCCTGGCCCTCCGAAACTCTAAAGTTCGCCGTTAACAGGACCCGCCAGCGTCGGGCCCAGAGGGTCGGAGCCCTCAGGGTAGTCGCGGCGTACCGGACGGTGAGCGTAGCGACGGCCCTCGTCCTTGCTGGAACGATTCCCTGGGAGCTGAAAGCAGCCGGACGCGGCCGCTTATGGGGTAACACCCAGCGCAAGAAGGACGAGGAGCGTGGGCATACTAATGACCTTTGGCAGGAGGAGTGGGACGGCTTACAAGAGGGTGCCCCGGGCTCCAGTCTCCGCGCCGTAATACCCTACCTAAAAGACTGGCTGAACCGCCCAGGGGTGAACTCACCTTTTGCACGACCCAGATCCGGATAGGCCATGGCGACTTCCAGCCCTACCTGTTCAGAATCGGGAAGGCTCCCAGTGTCAAATG
Organism: Dermanyssus gallinae; assembly: GCA_003439945.1. Lineage (NCBI taxonomy): Eukaryota > Metazoa > Arthropoda > Arachnida > Mesostigmata > Dermanyssidae > Dermanyssus > Dermanyssus gallinae. The sequence continues at coordinate 42,447 of QVRM01004442.1, forward strand.
CATTCACTGCGGCGATGGACCAGATGACACTCCAGATCGCACAGCACTGCATGAGCGCGCACTCCTACTGCTTCTAATTAATACACTGACTTTGAACTTACGTGACATCTGCAAAAAAATGTTGGAATCGCTCTTAAACTGGAACACGATAGCTGAAGCTTTTAAAGCCATTTTACTGAAGAAAACGAGCGTCGACCACCTAAGACGCCCCTCTCCCCGTGGCTCCCGGGGAACACACCCGCCAGGAGTAGTAGACTCCCTCCCTTGACTGTTAGATAAGATGCGCAAGCAGTTTCCAGTCAGGTCGGGGGACGGGGACACGACTGGTTTTTAGTGGATTGGAGGCCCACACTACCGACCCACTCTTGCAGGGAACTTCTTCGCTGTCGTGACCGTGTGTGCAACCGCATTTTTCAGTTAGTCATAAAAAAATATATATATACTACTACGAAAAGCAGTCCCATGGACGGTAAATCTTGGCTGAGGCTTAGCCCGAAAAGTATTTTATTTTAGTACTACTATATTATTGCAAGGAACCTTGATGATATACCGCTCACACCGGGTCCATAAGAGCGGGGGCTACCATCAAGCACACGGACACGGACAGCTGATTCTTAACCTCACGTGACACCTTTTTACCACACTTTTTATTAAGGCGAGCACTGTCGAGTGTGCAAACGTATTGTAAATGATTTATAAATCATCACAATATTTTCTATATATATATATATATATATATATATATATATATATACTCGTATACTACTACTACTATGAAAAGCAGTTTCATGGACCTTAAATCTTGGCTGAGGCTCAGCCCGAAAAGTTTTTTTAAAAAAAAAAATATTTTGATCTGTTTGATGGTAGCTACGTCGCCGGGTTATGTCAGGCTGGTCTAAGCATCTTGTTTTGCACCGAGTTGCTGCTGTTAGCTATTATTGAGCTGGCCGAGGCTGCGAGTCGTACGATAATTCCCGCCCGCGGACGATACTATGCAACGATCAATAGGGCTAAAGTTGTTTAAATGTTATTGCTAATGTAGTTGTACTTGTTGTTGTGGTTTGTTGTTGTTGTCGCCTCTGCTGCTGCTTCTATTGTTAAGGGTGCCGCTTGGTCAAATCTCCCAATCGTAGACACTTCAGCTCAACACCGATCTATTCCTGTCTCGATACGAGATGGTGATGATACGCCATAACTGGTCTAGCACGCGTCGCATAAACGCGCATACATAGGACCGCTATAAAAGCTGTGTGCGTCTTCGATTTGTCCGAGTTTTGGTTTGGCGGCAGTAGTCAGTACCAACCTACGCATTCATGAGAGAATGTAACTGTCTTATGCGCGCAGCGTTATCACATCTTTGTCAGGGTAACACATATGACAGGTTTGTCGAGCGTGAAGGCGTCGCCGAATAAACAGATGCGGTACAGCAAAAGAAAGTAACGCGAATTGTCAAGATGCTGCAACTTCATGCCTATAGCTTTGGAGACACTGGTCTTATAAGTGTCAGCATGGCGAAGCTATTGAGGGAGGATATCGCACAACGTACGGAAAATATTACGAGTAACCAACGGCAGAAGGCAGATGATGTCATTGGCTGTTTGGGTAAAACACCCAACAACTCATCGAACTCACAAACAGTAGTTGGCTCCTTGTTGTCCAAAGTACAAGTATTAAAGGTTGTATCATCAACTATTTCTCAAATTCGTTACACTGTAATTACCTATAATAAGACCTATGCATAGTGCTGTTATCGGATCCGGACGCATTAAAGTGATATTTGTGCTGCGTTGATCGAAAATACTTTTTGTGTGCTAGATTCCTCAAATACAAAAAGAAACATAAATATATTTACAAGAGTTGTGTTGATGTACGATGAAACATTTCTCCACTAATAATTTGCAATAAAATTAAACATCATACACTATGGGCTGCTGTCCTGTTTGCTGCTCACTGAACAATACGTATTTATTGAATATGTGCTCAGCTGGTGGTTTTGCATCTTTGTACTAAGATTCCTTTACCCCCAACATATATATATATATATGTATATGTATGTATATATATATATATATAGATATATATATATATATATATATACATACATATATATATATATATATATAGTATATATATATATATATATATATAATACCTATATATATATATATATATATATATATATATATATAATGGTCTTTGATCACTCTTTCCATTAACATGATTGCACCACACTCAACACGTCTTAACCTAACCAAATTCAGCAGCTCAAAGAGGCTTATTTCGAACGCGCTGTTAATTGCATCAACGAAACAGCAGTGGTCATACGGCTAACGTGATTGAAGATCATTGACAGACAGTCAGCTGTTGATCGGCGTTTGCGGTAAACAAACTGGCCGCTGTGCTTAGCAGGCCATCATTCACTTTATTATTATCGTAAAAAAATTGATGGTTTTGGATGACAGACCGGCCGTTGGCTTAAGCTTCTTGGGCATATCGAAAGCGTTACATCCTCGGGAGCGTTTATATGGCCTGGTGAATATCTGGAGCACACGGCGCTGATGATCGAGACGTACCCTAGAAGCGCCTCCGGAGTCTGGAATAGTTTGGTACTCAATCTGAAACCATAGCCGACCTGTGACGTGAGTACTATATTTTTGAGCCTTGCTGCGACTCATTCTCAGATAAAATGCACCGTTTAAGTTGTTGGCGTGCTGACTCGACATGAACGGGCAGTGCCAACGAGATTGATAGTGCCAATTCGTCTTAACGATAGAGTACGAACGCTCAAAAAGCTGTTTTTTATTCCATCCTGAAAAACGACTGCTTTTTGAACGTACTAGCTGTGTTGCCGTGGTCTGCACGAATGAATCATGTTTCTCTTCCGCCGATGCTTTAAATGTATTATTATGGTTTATTAACTCCCAGGTTGGGTAAAATTATAAACATACACATCAGACACGACTAGTGCTTCCCCTACATCATAGGATTTTGTCTTATCTTACTAGTTCAGCTATTGGCTGAATTGCCGGACATGCTGCGGCGTGATATCTGTCGCACTGGCCAGGGCACCTCGTGAACCTGCAACACTCCTGAGGATTCTCGTGGGATTCTTCCGTACTGCATAACACGTGATGCTTTAAATGTGTGATGCGGTAACTTCTTCCGACTGGTAGATTGCACGGTCAGGATGTTCGTGCAACAAATTATAGTCAGCAGGCTTCATTAAAGCCTTGTGAGAGCAGCTGTAATCTGGTTCAGTGACTTTAGCAAAGACCAATTAAGGACACGTGTTATTGCCATGCCGTCCGTTGGTAAAGGACGTAAGGTTGCAGCCAATCGGACGGCACAACTGCTGTTTCCACCGACATGATCAACGGATATCAACTCAGTTTTCGCTCACCGTGGTAACTTTCCTACATGAAATACTTCTTCTGACCAGTATAAAAAACTACCATGATTTAATCGTGTTTTTTTCTGACGCAGTATGATAAAGGCGTTTTGTTAGCATGTGATGATTATGTTAGTTTTAACTGACAGATGTAGCTGTAGAAGTATTGGCAGTAACCTCATCACGAGTGCAAAGGTTACTTTGAGGCTCAGGTTCCTTTTTGCGGATTTATTGATACCGTTAAGCACTAAAACGTTTATATACGCCTTTCAACACATTGTCGCATATGAATAGAATTAATGATTAATGAATATATATGTGTATAGAGAGGGTTTCCCAGGAGATTTCGAAAGCGATATAAGGAATTGTCTAGGTCGTTAAATCAGTTATTTTTTTATAATGAAATTTGGTCTATGAGAATCCTTGTTTCGGAGTGAGAGTGACATTACCAAAGCCCGTGAGAGTTGTTGCCTGACATAGGAACATACAATATGCAATTGCGAGACAACCAGTCATTCTATACAGAAACTGAGCACATCGTAATGTTTGTGAGAAATTTTCGTAGTAAATGCCTTTTCTGAAAAATATAACGCCGGCTAGAAGATGCAACACGGTCGTCTAGAAGAGAATTTGCTAAGAATTGAGGTGCTTTTATTAGCCTCACGCCCAATACCTCACAATCATAGCCCTACAACAATTTGCAGCACTCAAAACTAACACATTCAGGCAAATTAATTTCATGGCGATCTTCTTGGAACCAAATCTACGGCGGTCCGATCCGTGGTTGCGGAGTAAGTAATAATTTTTAGCGGGCATGTTGAGACTGAGTACATGCTTAAAAACCTTGATTACTTCGCAACCTTGCATCGAATTGCCGTAGATTTGGTACCAAAATGATCCTTAAATGTATGTTTAAACGCGGTGAATGTTTTAAACGCTGTGTGTCGTAAGGTTATGATTTTTAGGTATTGGGCGTAAAATCTAATAAAATACCTTCGTTTTTTGCAAATTCTCTTCTAAACGATCACGTCGCATCTTCTCGCCTACGTTATATGTTCTTCACAGGAAGCTGAACTTTCTCACGAACTGGACGATGTGCTCAATTTATGTATAGGACTGGTTGTCTTGCGATTGCGCATTGTGTGCGTTTATGTGGGGCAACAATATCAGCATCATTGATTTTAGTAATATCGCTCTCAACCCAAAATAAGACTTCTCAGAGGCCAGTGAAAAACAATATTTGCTTTAACAAGCTCTAGAATGTATATATATATATATATATATATATACACACACATCGATGCACAGGGTTGCTCATTCGCTAGATACGACAAGTTGAAGTTACTCTGTTGTTGTTGTTGTTGTTACTACATTGTTTGTCAACACATGCGAGTATAGTAAATGGCGCGGACCATCCTCTCTTGCTGCCGTGATGGTCTATATTAGTTTTTGACCAAGGTCTTGTCTGGTTTTTGGCTGTTGGTTTGTTTGCAGTCGCGCTTCGTGACATCGGCGAGGTACGACGTGGCTATTCGACTGATGTATTTCACAAGGTCGACGAAAATCGACGCCGACGGCGAACCCTGCGCAACCTGCAGGTGAACGAAGAGCTCTGCTTCTCTGTCCTACTCAATTCGACGAACTCTACCCTCGACTTGATTGGTAAGTAGACCTAGATTTGTATTTCGACTCTGTACATATTCGTATATCGTTTCTATTTAATAACCTGATTTTAACGTGAGCATGTTTAACAAAAGTACGCATCAAAAGGGTCGGACATCTCTATTCCCTAACAGGGCAGCATAGCCACTGACTGCCAATCATCATTTAGTCTTAATGAGCATGGCTTAACGAAAATCATAGATCAACAACAGGGATCGAACCAGCGATACGCCCCCCACTTCTCTACGCCAGATGTTTAAGTCCCAAAACAAGTTGATTTGGCAGGAAAATTTTATCAAGTCATCCAGTGTTCAGCATGATATCTGTGTTTGTGTCCAATATATTTTGTGTTGCCTTTCACGAGCTTCAATCGCGTCTTTCTTCCGAACTTCAATGTAAGTTGAGTGAGACCACGTGCGAGGTTGTCTTTCCTCTTCATGAGGACTCCTATTGCGGCTCTGTGATTCAAATGGTGCGCAGTACTTTGCCAGGTATTCCCGATGGTGGCTCTTGGACGTTCACCCAGCCCTCTACCTACGACGCGTGACTCTGTTAACTCTGAGACAGATGTGCCTTTTTCACTGCTCACGAGCCCTTGCCTGCTTTACTCGCTGGGCGCAACCTTGCCAAAAACACCTCTCAGGATGTCCTAAATGTTTAGTTTAGGCAATCGTCTTGGTTACTGCCTTCGTTTCGCTTCCGTCGTTCTCAGGGGGATTCAGAATTCGTATGGCTTTGCAAACTGCTGTTTCTGCATATTTCCGATCTCTTAAAAGCGCCGAAACCTTGGTTGTCAGAAATTGCTTAAGCGGATGCTTCATCGCCAAACTTCATCGCTCAAATAGAACAAGTTTGCCGCTACTACGAGGATAAGTAAAATCAAGTGCCTAAGAGCATATCGTAGTAGGATTTGAACTTACAAGTAAGCAAGGCAACCCAGGAGTAATTGATAAGCCAGACGAATAACATTAAAAAACAGGCCCGACTGAGAACCGCTATCGATCCTATAAGCGGCAAGTAACTTTGGGCCATCCCCTCATTGCAGCTGGGGACTATGCTGGACAATATGTCCTACACTCCGCGTCGCGTCGGTCTGCGTTGAGGAAATCAGCCTGTTTTGTACGTACCTGTGCTGGGAGGAACACACCGGTGTATTTCATAGACGAGTGTGGTCTTGCTGAGCGACGTGACACATACCTGTAGTTAAGGGAGTCAAGCTCGCGGCGCAACGACTTTGAATGCGTATTTAAAGTCGGCGTCATAACAATTTAAAAACTTCGACTAGGCACCGGCATATATATATATATATATATATATATATATATATATATATGTATATATATATATATATACTAATGTTTACTTACTTATTGTTGTACCACGAAATTGCGTTTTCCCGACAATATAAAAAGAAGCATCGACAGAAAGCCTCAGATAAACAACTGGGAAGTTTTTTTCAAACTTTGTTAATTGTCGCTCAGTCAAAAGGGCCTGGGGCGTCTAATTTTTTACAAACTACGTGTGATTAAACTGTTCTGCATATTTGTGCATCATATTTGCTTCTGCCGCTGCAATGCAGCGAGTACCCCAAATATCAGCAAATTGCAGCCGTGCATTGTTCCCCTATAACATGGTTTGACATTTGCTTGATCTACGGAAATCCAGTGACCGAGATTTACTTGCATTAAGACCACCTTCGTTATATACATGCATTTATGCAAGATAATTGCTACCCAGTGCAGTCGTAAACATCTATAGTTAGGACTACATAAAGTGTAATCTCTAGGCGCAAAAACTTGGTATATAGGCCATGATGACATGCTACAAAACATTCTGCAAAGTTCTACTGGAACCTTTCGATAAACCTTTTTGTGGACGTTCAATGCTAATTACGGCCTGGGTTTAAATATAGTGGCAGACGTTTTTGTTTTGTCTATTGAGCGTCTAGGCTTACTATTTTTTTAGATTCAATTATTTATTAAGGAATAAAAATGGAGCTACAATTGTGACTTCAAAGAACGTGCGACGAAAAGGCTTACTAATTGTCTAGGTTTGCTTAACGAATGTCTATTAATCTTTCATGGTTTGCTAAGGAGAAATTGATTGCCATGTAGCATTGGAATCTATTAAATAATGAACCTATCCAGATGTGTCTGGATTAAATGTCTCTTTAATCAAACCCGTAAATATTAGCGCAATTATCGAAGTTGCTTACATCTGTACACCAATCATCATAATACAGAGGGACATGGCTTTCACCGTTTTTTGTGTTTATACGAGCATATACTGCGTTTATAACATGAGATTTGCGCCACAAGGGACATCCGCATCTTTGGCTCAACAAAACAAACTTCCCTTTTGTGTCGACTGCTGAGTTCTCCTGCCGTCTTGGATCATAAGCAGCACACTAAGGCTGAGCCCATTTCACTAGCTCCCATAGAAAATTATTTTATTTTATTGGCAGAGTTTTAAGGAAACTTGGAAACGGCTTACGTTTCTTTTTATACAACGCCACTTTTTCATTCGTATTTCTTTGCATGTGTTTGTGTATGTATGGAGAGCTCCTAAACCTTTAAAATTCCATGTGTTCATGCTCATGAACAGTAGCATCTGATACTCACTCTACGAAGAACGGTTTTTTAACTTTTTCAGTGAAGGAGGGTTGAGCATATGGCCGATGCTTATATAGATATAAACGCAGAATTCAGTAAGGATGATGTTCGGCCACTGACCTAGAAATCATGACCCCGGTGTAACAGCTACCCATTCCAAAGGCATCTTAAGATTTGCAAATGTTGATTAAAAATGTATATAGAAGATATTGCGAGTATTTAATAATCATTTACAATACGTTTGCATACTCAGTAGTGCTCGCCTTAATATATATATATATATATATATATATATATAATTAAGTCGGCAAATTTTAGTTCTTTGCATTTTGCCGCCAGGCCGAATTTACTAAGTTTTCATTTTGCCTAAAAGCGTCATTCATTAGCTAAACACAGGCAACGTTTCGCGCCAATCTATGATGGCGTTTATTTGGCTTAAAAAAAAAGAAAATGAGCTTTTGAGGAACCAAAATTGAGGAAGAATGAATCTGCAGCACGTTCCATGGTGAAACCCAATGTTCTAATGTGATGGCTGTGCTACGAACTACTTATTGCAGTAAATGCTACGTACACTGTGTATACGTGGTACCGTCGATTTTGCGACGGACCTTCGACGCTAGCGAACAGAAGGACACGTTAAAAAGTTCGTGATAGCGCCCTCAACAAGCGTCGAATTCCTATCAGAGAGATAGGTAAAAAATTAAAGATATCTTATAGATCGACTGCAACAGACTTGGCCAATATTTCTCAGCGTCAGATGACTGGCAGCGACGTTCGTTCTATAAATGGAAAGCCAGTTAAACTAGTTGGCCACTTTGCGTATTTAAGCGTCCCATAAGCCCCAGACGTTATTTTAGCGTACCTATCGAAGACGAGAGACACGCAAAAGCTACATATTCAATTCGTAACTTAGTAGCCAGATGGAAGCTCTAAATTGTTTTGTTCTCTAAAAAAGGTATCCGATCCCTGTAGCGACACACTCCCAACATATATGAATCTACCACCGACTGCTAGTTGTATGGGGAAAGAAATCCTATGAATATGAATTGTCAACCGACTGCGATAATTTTTGACACATTCGAGCGTTTTTTAGATTCGTAGTGCATGGTCTATAATGGATTTTTTAAACAGCTACTTAGCTAAGCAATTTGTTGCGTCTTTGTTGGGCGGGCCAGCTTGGACCAGCAGTGGCAGGGCCACAAACTGTAGGAGGCTGTGACTTGTTGATGAGAACATGGTGCGGCACCGCTGCTAGCGCTGTTATGGCGGCCGTATGGTAGACCCCATGCTGCCGCCGTCGCCGCAGCATGGGTCTACCGTGCGTGTCGTCGGCATGGTTTACCAGTGCGACAACAGAGTAACACCGCAACACAACAATAAACTACCTGTTATGAAACTAGGAAATTGAATCCTAACCACAAAAAAGCGATAGGCACGGCTAAAACATCATCTACCTGTCTGTGTGGTGGTAGATCGACGCACTATCTACCCAATCCATCTATGTCTAGGCGCATCAAGTACTTTGCATGACGTATTTTGTGAAAACGCTACGCATTTGTGGAACACAAAAAAAAGTCGACGCATTTGTGGAACACAAGAAAAGAACACTGCGCTCTATAGATCTGCAACGCTCGTCGTCGTAACAACGAGCAGTTTGCAGCTCGATCTTGTCACGGGTCTGGAGTGTGTCTGATGTCATGTCTGATGCCGTTCGACCAGTTCTTGTTTTACCCAGCATGTATCGCGCGCTTGGTTCGATCTCCATCGATCTGTTCGTGACCGCAGCTCCAACGGCCGACACGTGTGTGGCATGGTGTCGGGTCCTGTCCCACCTGGTAGCCGCGTACCGGACGCCGAACGCCAGGAGGGCGTTCGACAATTGGATCAAGGCACAGTTTGCCCGGGCCGACGTCAACGCCAATGGGGTGCTTAACTTCGCGGAATGCCTCGAACTGCTCAGGCAGATGAACAACGCCGCTCCGAAGAAACTGGTCAAGAAGCTGTTCGACGTGCGTGAGCTCAAAATTTAAACTTTTAATTAGTCTACTAAAAATAAGTAGAAGTATACAAATATCAAGACAAAAAGTACAACACGCAAACAGTTGAGTGGCTGACGATTTGGCTAATCCCGTCGACCGTTACCGCAGGTGGAGAATTCCAGACAAGAATATTTCGTTATTTAGATTTTTTTATCTATGTTTGCCGTTTCAGTCGACATTGGAAGCCCACAAAATATAATCTTAATATTAATGTCGCTAGTTATTCTATGTGATTTTACTTATCGTGAAAACATAGTCGATCTTTCTCTCGCTTAGTAATTATTTTGTGAGGGCCTTACGAGCTTGATGTAATGCATGCAGCATAAATATATATATATATATATATATATATATATATAATATATATATATATAT
>QVRM01004443.1:0-140125 GCA_003439945.1 Dermanyssus gallinae
CCATAAGGAGAGGCATTAACTTTAAACATAAGAATGCCAACCCGCACACAAAGGACGTTTTTAGTGCACTCACCATACACATCTCACCGTTGCGCCCTCTGACGACAATTTATTTATAGATGTTTACATTGCCATTAACCGACATAGCTTTGCTACTTGTAAAAAAACGGTGTCCTTGAATTTTCAAACAGCAGGCCAGAAGTGTACACCACGCAATTTAATATTTGCTAAATAGATATAGAAGAGGCATGTCTGCTGAGGAAGACTATCAAAATAACTAAAGTCTCGTAGAGCCCACAAACTTGTCAAGTTACCACGGTTAGCAGACGGCGTATTGGCTAGAGCTTGGGCGGAAGTTCTTTTATAATGAGATGCCGCAACATAAAACACAGGCTGATTTTTAGGAACAAACACAATGCTTGTTCTTAGACAGCGTGACGTGTCCAAAGCAAGCAGCAAAAACTCAATAAACCTACTATGGAAAAATCCGAAACATGAGCAGCTAATTAACCTATATATATATATATATATATATATATATATATATATATATATATATATATATATATCAAATGATTAGATTGTTGATAACAGAGACAATTTTATTTGTGCAAAATCTTTATCAAATGACATCTCCGTCGAGTTGCTAGAGGTCGGCAGCGTCTTGAGCAGCAGTGATAAGAAACTCCTGCCGTGTACATCTTCGTATATACGCATCACTCGATTGTTGATCTATCCATCGGCAGCAGGCAGAGCAGAGAATCCTCGTGTCTTCGGCCCACGCTCAGCTGCAGCTGCAAGACGGCTGACCTTATTGGAAAGACGCGCAGCTTTTTATGAACATAGGCTGCTATGCCGGCTCCTCGATATCACTCTATCTATCTATCTATCTAGCTAGCTCGTAACGAGTCTAGCGGCTCCCAAAGAGGGTCCTGCCCTAATACCCCGCAATATATATATGTGTCCGTCGCACTCCACTGCATCATCGCCGCCATCGTTTCTTTCTCCGCCTCGTTTCATTCGGCTCTCTCCACGCTAATACCACTAGCCAGGCAGCTGCCACCGGGACTCCTAATATTAATCACCAATAATGAATATCATACGAGTAATATTAGAGATAATTATAGTGATAACAACAGCAGCAGCAGCGACAGGGCAACTACAACACCAACAACAACGCCGAGGACGATGACGAGTTTTTTTATGGAAGAGAATCAAGGTTTCACAATGAGAACTAGAGAGACTCGAGAATAGAGACAACTATGCTCGCATTAGCAGATAGACAGACAGGCAACTTACATGGATAAAGGGTTTCTGAGTAGCATATTTGCGAATATAATTTATTAGTATGAGAGACGACGAAGAGTTATTTTTTAGCATGTGGACAGCCGATACGATTTGCGGGGCGCAGCCCAGGAATCTGAACGGCTTGCGTCACGTTGACCTGCACGCAAACGCAGAGATGAACACGTCATTCGCTCTCTCCTAGTCTGCGCACGCAATACTCGCAGTAAAAAAACAATACTCATTGGAGATCTTCAAAGCATACGTAAAGAACACCAAGGTATTAATGAAGAAGTAAAATGCTGCATTCCTGTGTTGATTGAATGTATCATGGACATTTGTTAAAACAATTTCCTTTTGTGTTAATATGAAGAGCACCCGTACTGCTTTGTTCATGGTTCAGGCAGGCAGCGTTAGTGAAATGTATATGTTATAATAAATAATATTAATATTATTTAACGATATCTAAGGTTGTCCCTAGTTTATCGATCATAAGAGAAAGTGCACATTTAACAATAATAATAATATATTAGTTTATGCCGGAGAAAGAATGCGAATGCGTTTGACGTAAAATATCCATACATTCTTGTGATGCAAATCTATTTGGTAATAAGTGTGCATTTCGACATCGCATATAATTCTAAGTATAATTATGTAATTTTATACCATTTGAATATTTTTGTGATCATCCCATTGGGCAAAAAAGTGCAGAGACCCGTTGCGTATGGCAGCCCGCAAAAATGTCCGCTAAAGGAACTCCTCACAACCTTCAAGGCCGTAGCTTAACAATTAGTGCAATCTTAAGATCAAAAGGGCACTACCGCACCCAGAGACCGTTTCACAGGTCTCTCACCTTTGTGTGAACAGACGCCCGACATTTGTCGCTGATGTGCGATAGTCTCAGACCTAACTACGAGAAGAAGCTGACAAACTCCGGCGGCTGGCCACAACAAGGTATTCTGTGTGGTACAGCCAATCGATTCCCCACGGCGGAACTTAATGGCTTTCGTCTTCAGCGAGTTGCAAGTCTTTACAATGAAGATATGTTTCTGCATCGCGGACAATTCAACAAATGGCACCGCGGTTCCGGTCGGCTACTATCATGTCATTCGCATACATAATCACAACGGCGTTTCTAAACTCGTCCCGCAAATGGCAAGCTAGGTCTGCGATGAGTAAGGAAAGAGCCAAGCAACTTAGAGGGTCCCCTTGAGGGGTCCCCACGTTTTGACACAGCTGCAAGGTGCCCTCGTCCTTTATGTTTACTTCAAGGCGGTCACCAGCAAAGAAGTTTAAGAGCACTCGTCGAAGAGAAACCACCCACACCAGCATGTAGAAATAAGCCACTACTAAGTGTCATGAGGCTTTGTCAAAGGATTTGACATATTCACGGCGACGGCGTGAAATTGTCGTATAACGACGGCGTATAATTTACATCCTTAAGTGGGTACAGTCAACACCCGCTTTACTTTTGACTGTTGGTGGTTTAGATTTACCTGGATCGTGTACCTGTCTGTGCACCTCGACCCTTATTGACTCAAATTGCTCTGGAGGTAGGGCCTTCTCCACAGTTAGAAACACCCCGACATATCAACTTAGCGAGCATTTTTAGGAGTGTGCTTTCACGCGATACCTTGGTAGAGATTTGAATATTGTATGTTGTCGCCATTTTAGCGCTTGAATAACAGAGTAAGGCTGGCCTCGAGTCAAATGTTAGGTATGTGTCTCCCACGGTGTACTTTTTTTCTTTTTGTTCTGGGGGTTTCGGGAATACATCATGCATATGCGCCACTAGCAGCCTGCGTGACTAGTGTGAGACTCGCAAGCCCACTAAACCCGGATTCCTCCCCACCCCCCAGGTTCGATATTACTTTGGCATTACTTCGAAGCCGTAGGAGAGGCGTCTCTGCCGTTATCCTTCAATCAGCTCTATCCCCGACTATCATCATGCCTGTTCCCACGGAGTACCTGGTTAAATAGGATTGAACACAGCTCCTCTGATAAAGCATCGGACGACTCAACCCAATGTTTGTAATAGATTCCGTCAGGACTATTAGTCTTATTATTGGGTAGCCCTTGCAAAATCTGCACAACCTCTTCTGTAAGCTGCGCAGTGTTGCTCCAGAATGAGCAGTTGCTCAATAACGTGAGGTTGCTTTGGTGCTTCCTGGCCTGCATGGGGTCTGGTGCGGGGCTTTTAGCAGAAAAGCAGTACAGTGTTGTCGTAAGTGCTCTTTTGTCATGCTGTGTATGTTTGCCGGCGTGGGGTCCGCTCCGCTTTCTCAGACACACGCATCTTCTCGTCCTCATCATACTAGAGCTTACTCTCCATAAGCGGTTTTGTGTAGGTCACTCCTTATCGTCCATAGAGCGCCTTACGGTCAGCAATTCTCTAACGATCGGGTTTTAGAGCTCATGCCTGACACAGGAGCCCAAAAACTTCCCGGCGTTTTAGGCAGCAGGCATGTGTAAACCAGGGACGCGCCCATCTTTTTCTGTGCTTTTTGCATTCCCTAAAATTCCATCGGATGTTAAATGTTGTGAAATAGAAGCTTGATAGTGCTTGTTCCGCGCTTTAGTAAACGTACGTGAATTTAGCACGTTTATTTGCATAATGCAGGCATCTGTACTTTAGAAGCTTAAGAAGCTTATCGCTCCTCCGGTCGGTGGCGCCACTATCATACGACGGTTGAAGTCACAGCCGACCAAAGTGGGCAGGTGGTGGATTTGCTCCGCTAGACCCGCACCGGTAACAGGTTAAAGTGACAGGTTAAAGAATGCGCGAAAGAAACCACACGACGGGAATATCATCCTAAATACTCACCTCGACACACATATTACATTCGGGGTGACCCTGCTCGTAAATGAATTGAAATTAAAAAATCAAAATGTAAGGTCTACCCCGCTATCAATCTGGAAAACTTGCTAGCAGATTAAAACCTCGTATCTCATCGAAATGCGGTTCCTCACGCGTAAAAGTTTCCGTCAGAAGTACAATATCTACATCTTTAAACAAGCGTTCTATTGTTAGCCGTAAAGCCCTGGGTAAAGCTACGCACTGTCAAAGCAATAATTTGCAGCTGTAAGTAGCATGCAGCTACCTTGGCAGAAGGTGCCATTCCTGGCTAGCTGTTAAATTAAAAACATGTTTACCAGTTAATAAACTCTTCGCGTACCCCGGTCTGGGCCGGCGGAGTTCCTAGTAACGCGAGAAGCTCACGCTTTTCGGCCAGAAGGTGCTCTCTGAAATCTTCTCATAATAAAACTACTAACGGATTCTGGCCAGGAAACGTTAAGTTTGCAAATAGCGCTTCGATTTGCCTCTCGTTGTTCCACCGACGTTGTTTGGCCGATGCTCTCCAAGCGGAAGGTTTTTCTTCATGAGCAATACACGGTTTTTGCACAATGGTGGCTCATTCAGGCCCACGTCTGCGCTTCCTGCTCGACGAAGACGGCGCTTCTCATTCGCGTTAATATTGCGATGTTCCGATGCTGTCCGTTGTGTCTCGGGGGGGGGGGGGGGGGGGGGAGAGGGAAGCGTCGTTCTGCCTCGGTCCTTTCTTTTTGCTTCCACTGTTGTTGCTGCAGCTCAGCTGCCCTCCGTTGCTGGCGCTGTTGACCGAGATTGACAACACTCCCGGCAACATCTGTGAGAGGCGTGGACTTCGACTACTGTGGCGGTTTTCTGCGCTTGATATGTTTGCTGCCACCGGCACCGCTGTTCCCGTTGGTTTTGTTTACTAACAGTCCGGGTGACGATAGATGTCTTTAAAACGTTTCAACCAATTAGCAGTTTGGCGAAAATTTTTGAGTAGCCACCGGCGCTCTGTGCCATTTTGTGCTTTGCTATTTGCTTCTTCTTATCGTTGTCCACTTCCGATGTGCTTGCCTTGTTTCCGGTGGCACGGGAACAGGTCTGGAAGATTACTTGCTCAAGCTCGGACACTCGCATTGTGTTTACCGCCGCAAGACAGCTAATCCGCTGTAGGACCTCAAGCATTCGTTTGTGTGGCATCTTCCAGTTTGGGAAATCCAGGCCTCCGAGCTGGCTGGTTCGCTTTTACATTGGTGCGCGGTGACGAACAGTTCGTGTGGACTGCACTCATTAAATAAAGAGGACACTGGGCTCACCCACAAGCTCTTTATCATATAGCTCTATACAAAACATACATAGCACACTACTGGGAGCCACTATGTTGCGTTATTTATTGAAATTATTTTCTAATTTTATTTTCCAATATATATGTATATATATATATATATATATATATATATATATATATATATATATATATATAGTAAGGGTTTAGCCAGTTCGGCCCTACAGTATGCAGTTCGGTCTTCATACAGTGAACTGACTGCATCAGTGAACCCAGATTAAGAAGTAGGTTAGTCCAAGGTTTTATTTCCGGCCCAAGATAAAACAATCCAGTGGGATACTACTTTTTCTGTGCAGCGTGAAGGGTGCAACGTGAAAAAACCTATATAATGAAACACAGGACGGATGTTGATGCAGACAGTATTAAAGTAAATGTGATAGGTACCATATCGGGGTATACTCGGCGGTTCTGTTCATAGCAGATCCAGCAAACGCTAGAATGATGCTTGGGTCAAAACATTTTGATGTAAAATAACACGTTTACCCTCGGGTGTCAATAAAAAAAATGCTTATACCTCACTGTGCTTAATATGTCCTCTGTGATGACCTCTGATTAGCATCCGTGCTAAAATAATAATTTAACTAAAGAGGGATACAGCCTCACACTAAATTATTAGCCGACAATAAAATACACATATATGGTTGATTCGCGACGAGACCGAGACAATTTTTGCTGTGATAGCATAGTAGCCTGTGATGTTATCTATCCGTGATCTTAGGGACGCCCTCCAAATAACCCGAGCACTGTGCGCTTAAGGTTTATGCCGAAAATCTGCGGCGCACAAAAGAGTACAAGGCGCATCTGGAGATCTCAGACAAAGTACAACGTACTTTTCAAGGCTTCAGTTTAAGCTAACATAAAGCGTCTATTTAAAAAACAAAATGGCTATATACCCCGTAAGTCATTCGGGCATACCGAACAGTCAGTAAAACCTTCATAATATGTGGGTAGTGCGCGAAAAGATCTCAAGATATTTAAAGGGCGCAGTACCGTTGGACTAGCGGCAGTAAAAAATACGCTGCTTGAAATAGTCAGCTAGCGCACAAATAAAATACCCAATCACCAAGATAAGAGAGTGGGCTGGCATAAAGGGGCAGATTGACGTACCACGTAGACCAAGTACTCAGTTGGTACGGAGATTTCCAGGCCTGCCTCGCAAAAACCGGCAAGGTAGAGTCCCCGCTTTTTCGCATTGCACTGCATGGCTAGTATGATGAATGTTTTTTGGACCAAGTGTTGATCAATTAGTCCAAGCGACAACCGGTCGCCTAATCTGCACTACATCGTTCCTCTGCTTTGGAGATGATGCTAGTGGCTCGCCTGAGCCCACCGCGGGTCAATTCTACTGAATGTAGTGCCAAGAAAACCTTTAATCGAGATACTGTTCTTGTTTTTCTCTCTCTGTAACGATTTTTAATGACGAGACTGGTAGCTACTTCCTATAAGTTACCGCTGCCTAGTATACATTAATCGTTTGTATTTGCTCTCTGTAACGCACATTGCAAACACGGTATTGAAAGGCTTTTAAATGTGTGAAGTTAAGTAAGATTTGTGCTGCGCAACCTTCTTCTTAGAAAATGGTCGCTGCTGTTTTAGTGTTTTCTGAAGTCGATGCCATCTAAAGCGCAACGTTAAACCCATAGATCGGGGCAAATACTACTTCAATTTATGCTGTACTTTTCGTCGGATTGCTTTCTTTAGGATTGAGTAGCTGCCCCAGGGGTCCGTATCGCCATTCCTTGGAACGGCTTCTCCTCGGTTATCTTATCATTGTGCGAGCTCTTTCATATAACTCTGGTCGAAAAGCGAGATCATTATGGTCATGTTCCGGACATATCTCCTTCTGTCGTATTCTATGGGCATGAATTCTACCGTATCAGTTCCTCGCTGCTACACAGCATCCAGTACAAGGTGGCCTCTTTACGTCTACATATTTTGCTCATAAAATGTGTCAGTCATAATTAGAAGATTCAACCTCAGGCGAAGTGCTAGGTTCTTGTAGTGTATCTAGACATTCTTCATTCTTTTGAGTTTATTGCACGCAGCTCTACACAGGTAGTAATGGCATTTTTGTGGCCGCTCATTTACACCAATAAATGCATGTCATCTGCACACAAATATAATAAAAAACGCCGCCTTTTTAGTTTTATTTAGCCACGACGAGATATATATATATATATATATATATATGGAGATAGAAATCTGCACCTCACTGATTACGCTTTGATGAACTACAACGAGCGGCGCAAAATGCTTATGCCAGCTCAGGCTTTTCTCTATCGCGGTGCTGCTGTCGAACGAAGGTTGGCTTGATTTGGCTTGCCCTAAGATAAGGGAGCACACCGCCGGTGTCATTGCAAACGAGGCGCCGAGTTTCTCATCAAGCCGTCTTTGTCTCGGCCTTCCGGCGGCCTCGTCTTGCTCGCTGGGCCACCGACGCCGTTCAAGGTGCTGATCGTGCTGTTTTAGTTGATGTTGTTGTCGTTGTTGTTGTTATTGTTGTGGTCGTTGTTGTTGCTGTTGTTATTGGCAAGGTGAAATAGCAGTAGCAGTAGCCTTCGATAGGTGCCCAGGTTGATGTTGTTGATGTTATTGCTGTTGTTGCTGTTGCCACTGTTGCTGATGCTGTTTTTGCTACTGTTGTTGTTGATGTTGTCACTTTTGTTGTTGATGTTAATGTTATCATCGTCGTCGTCGTCGTCGTCGCCGGCGCCATGGCTGGGGCTGTTCGGTTTCTGCCCGCTGCTGCTCGACCGCTTGCTCGGGCCGCAGCCCGTTCTCTATAGCTGATGACCCTTTTCCGCTTCTTCACTTGACTTATCTCAGGTCAGCCATGTTTCGAGCAGGGCGGCGATGCTTTTTGGAAATGTGCCCGGGGCTACCGTGCGGCATAAGGCTCTTAAGCGTACGGCGCTCCAAAGAATCACCCACCGTACTCTGCACTCACCTTCCTACCCGTTTTTTTTCGGTCCGCCCTTGGCTCCTTCACCACTTTACTTCATAGCGAGATGAGGCTAGCGAGCTAACGGGTGAGCCTGGCAGGGCCCTCCTACCAGTGAGCTTTACCGCGTGAAGGACAGCTGCTCCGACCCCGGGTATCTAGTGCTTCTATTGCTGCATTTGCCCGCCGAGCTTCCATGACATCGTTGACCACTAATAAAATGTGATTGCCAGCTGGACAGTGTTTGCGATGTTCTCCTACGATACGAGCAAGAAATCTAAACAAGTCAACGCGCCTGGCATCCAGTCTAAAAGCCACACACGCGTGCCATGCGTCCATGCAGCATGTGACCGGCTTGGAGAAGCAGAGCTGGCGATTCTCAAAGTCTTAAACCTCATGCCGGACTGAAACATGGTCGCCAAGCTCTGAGAATACAACAGAGACTTAGCCAGTTAAGAAGTGTGCAGTCCTCAAATGTTAGCCATTTTATAAAACATACACATCAGTTCTTGAATAAAGTACCATTAATAATAATGTATCCATTGTTTACATCGTCTGCCGCTTTATCAACATGTAAAGAAGTATGCAGACACATAGCTTCTTGCTTGCTTTTTCTATTTCTCTCTCTGTTTATATATATATATATATATATATATATATGCAAAGTATTGTAGAATCTTCAAAAGCTTCATGCGTTTGGTGTTCGTTCTTGGATAGAAGTGTTATTTGTGACCACAAACAAAATCGTCGTGAATAATCGCGAAAATGTGAATCGTGGAAGATGCTGGTGCACCCCAGGCCAATATGACGTCAAAATGACTAACCCATTCGATATTGCTCCGTGTTTGATGGAGTAGCCATAGCATTAGTCACCACGAGCTTCTTCGTAGTGGCCAAGCGATAAACACGGATAGCTACTATGATCAGCTAGACCGAATTTTTGCCGTCATTCAAAGGAAATTATACAGACTTGCGAACAGAAAGGTCGTTATCATCCACTAAAGCAACGCGAGGCCGCATGTGACTTCACCCTGTCTCCGCAGGAGAGCAAGCATCGATTGAGAAATATTACCGAATCAACCGTATTCATCGGACATCGCACTATTGAACTGCCACCTATTTAGATGTCTGCAGAACTATCTACAGGAAATGAAATTGAAATCAGCACATGCAGTAAAACACACGTGGAGACATTTTTCGAGATGCAGAAAGCGACATTTTTCCCATGAGAATCGTCTCGTCGGTCTGGCCCACTAATGGGTGAGGGTTCTGGAGAGTACTTTTTGAATGTTGTTGAAATATATATACAGTATAATAACTTTTTGAATGTTGTAAATATATATATATATTTTTTAAAGAGCTTGGAAAAAGACTAAACGCAGTCACAAGGGATCCTCGTTCTGGAGAGTTCCTACTGCAGCGAGTATCGATCGAGCTTCAGCGGGGAAACGCGGCGTCAGTCGAAGGGTCCCTTCCCTCCGCCGAAGGGTTCCCTGAGATTCCGTAGGAATAATGATGTTCTTAATACTATTTTGATTAAATAAAATATGCTATATATATATATAAATAGATCGCTTGAATCGACTACCTTTACATATATATATATATATATATATATATATATATAACACAAGTATGCTGTTGCTATGATTTAGTGATCCAAATATTAGAAATTATAAACCACACACGCCCCACATATATCTCGTGGACCTGTCCGGAGGGGTTACAGTCTCAGAGTCACTTAAAAGTCGCTTTTCAAATGATTTTGTCTGATAACAAAGGAGCGATGAATGACATCACCACGTCGTCGCCTAATGCTTTAACGTGCTTAATGGTCTGAAATGGAAGCAATTTGTATGCCTTTACTCCATAGAGTGTTGCTCATATAGTAGTCTGGTGGCTGGTAGTAGGACCCGTAGCGACGAATAGTAAATCCATCTATAATACATACGAAGTTCTTTGAAACACCCGGAAACATACAAAGGTGCTGCAATCAGTCAGGAGGATTTTAAAACTACCGGTGAGCCATACCTTGTCCAATTATTGTGAAGCTACCATCTTTAAAGCCTAATGCTGAACTACTGGCAGAACTGCGTAGACGTAGTTTTGTTGGTCCTTGGTTTAGGCCGATCGGTATGTGAGCAGGCCAGCGGGTTGCATGCGGACAGAGAAGACAACTCGCGAGAACAGCAGCAACAACAGCTGCACTTGCAGCTCCTCGTGAGTTCGAAATTCTCACGACTCAACAGAGCTGAACTGAACCTTAAACGAGCGACGCGCTGCGTACTGCGGCAAAAAAACACCAAAGCAAAGCATCAGAAACGACAAAAACTCAAAGTTTAAACAATGTTTGCAGGACACTCTCATGTCGGAAACAATCGGCAGCAGGCCGTCGAAGTGGTTATGGAGGTGTCACCCAAAGGCTTGGCGCCTGGAGTTTTGTGTCACTTTCGCTTAATGCAAATCAGCTTCTACTTCTACTACTACTACAATGACGACGACTCCTTCTTACTGCTGTTACTTCTTCTACTACAGTAGTAAGATTCAATCGGGAACAAAACGACGCAAGTTTGTGCCTTGCGAATTTGCTGAAGTCAAACCTCGGCCGGGGTCAGCAAACACTTGGCGGACAGGCTTTCTGTCAACCGTGGGCAATCCGGGACGCGCACTGTAAACCACCAACGAGAACAGATAAACGACCAAGATGAGTTTCGACCGCCATCCTGTCAAGTGTCATGGCCAGCAAGAGCCAGAGCTGGGGAGAATTCAAAATAGTGACAGGCCTGTTTCTGCTGCATCTGATACCGTCGGCGACTGTCAATCTATCTCTCTCTCTCTCTGTCTGTCTCGCTTTCTCTGAAAAATATCCCGTCTTCGGGACCATCAGCATTTGTAGGCAGCGCGCTCCCGTTGTTGCAAAGCATCGAATCGGGGCCTGCAACAGCAGTAGATTTCCCCTTTCTAGCTCAATTCTTGATAGGAATAACTGTTTAAATTCTCCACTTGCTCCACGCCTTTTTTACAGTTTCAAGTTTTGTGTTTTCTAAACTGAGAGTGATTTCTTTTGCAGACATCTGGCTTTCTTTGACAAGACTATTAATAGCTGAGTTGTCGTTAGATAGTAACCACAATACAGAGTGAGCCCATATCGATAATTACTTTCCTAAAGTGCATGATATATCCAGTTTGAGTATTACTGTTGCTAAGTTTCTTCTTTGGCTCAGTATTGCCACTTTCTCAGTTTCTTTGCAATATAGTTGACGTGTGACTGCCGAGACAGGTTACCAGAAATTATTATTTTTAGGCATTTGATCGTGTTTGTATATTTAGAGTTTGTTCGGGCGGTGACAATATGTGAAGCTGGTGATACCGAGATGGCTGTGTAGTTGCATTAAATCCATGAGTGATATAGACTAGTGACTTTAGAGCTTCAACTGTATGAACTTAGTTTTCTTTTTTCTAGTTAGTAGTAGTTCTCTAGTTTATTACAAACCCGTTGTGTCTCATCCACGTCCCAATGCTACCCAAATTCTGTACAGTGTGTTGCGTATCCATAATCGCCGCGTCATCCGTGTACATGTACTTCATAGAGTAGTCTTGTATTTAAAAGAAATTGTTACGACATCAAAATAGGTTCAGAAGAGTGAAGTACCCATCACACTTCCTTGCGGGGCGGCGAAAAGTCTCAAGGTTACTTCAGAGGACTCGTTGTTGAACGAGTACGTCTGTTTTCTGTTATTTAGATAGGTTTCTATCACAGTTAGCGCCTGTGCAGTAATAACCATGCGTTGCGGCAGTGTGGAGCGTTGTCGAAAGCCTTAAACAAATCTAAAAACACACCCACTAGTCTGTTTACTTTATCTACCTCAAGATATAGTGTTCGTGCCAGACATGAACGCCAACTGTGTGCTTTTGTCTTTTCTGAATCCAGACTATTTATTGTGTAATACGTTGTCGTCGTCTAGGTGTCGTTTTCTTCTTTGTAGAATTCATAGTTTGCCTAAGTTGCTGCGAAATTGGTCTAGAGTAATCAAAATTGTATTTGTGTACCTCTTTACATACTAGTACAAGTTTTGCTAGTTTTATGCACTGGAATAGCGGCAGTGCGTTCATGTTGAAATTGCCATTCTTCAGAGAATACCCGCGAAAATATGACTATTTAGTTTTATTGTCAGTCACTTTGTCTTCTCCGTGTGATTTATCATTGCTAATTTGTCTAATTGTCACTTTTATTTTTTCTACCGGTGGCAGTGACCGAAGGGGCTTTTGATATCTATAGGTTGGAAGGTTTTTGTCGTCTTTTGTCGATCCACTTGACAGGCTGAGCATTTCACCAGCTGTGGCGAAGTGCATGTTAATAAAAGGCACTTTTTCTTTTAGGCTTGTTAAGTTTGCATAATATTCCTTGTTTAGTTGGGTCGACTTTGTCAGTACGTCGAGTACCACTTATGTATTTGTTGATTGTCATCCAATATTTTTGACGTCGACGAATAAAATGCGTCTTTGGCATTTCTGAGTTGTAATTTTATTTTACCTTACCTGCCTTATTTTTACTTTCCGGCAAAAAGTACCTGAGTAGCCATCGGTACTTAAGTCACAGATCTGGTCCTGGAAAACTCACGTTTCCGTGAGGACTAGAGCGTCATATCTTGGCAACTGAGAAAGCATACCCAGAAGAAGCTCCAAACTGGTTGATCTAAAGTTTATTAAATCCATTACCCCGCACTTGAATAGCTGATAGTATGTCAAACCTTGAGAGTAACCATCATCTATGCTGTAGTAGTTATTTAGTTAACTTTTGTGATCTATTGCGGTTAGTACTCACCGCTGATGCAGACCCGACCAATCTCTCTCGGGGCGAGCAGCGGAAAGTAGGCTCGGATTGATCACATGTTTATCATACGAATATGCAGTTCCACACTGCAATATATCTCATCTATATTTGTATTTTGCAACATGCACCGACAGACACATGCACACAGTCGCTCACGGGCGTGACTGACAGACCGTCGCTTTTCATAGCACCTTAAGCAGTTGCCAGAAACTAGAGTTTGGCAACATGCCCACAGCACGTCAGCGCTTGTTTATATATATATATATATATATATATATACGAGGTGTGTTCAAAAAGTATCGCGACTTTTGAATTTTCGCGGGTTACGTATATTCGAATTTCGATTTTTTGTGGCGTTATGTTGGTACTCATGTCTCTCACTTATGCCGACAAGCTCGGCCATTTTGAATGTTCACTTAATTGTTGACAGCTGCTTTGCTTGCACGTGTTTTGGATCGTCTTCGATTTTTACCTATTCAAAAAAATGGATCAAAGAACCTGTATCAAATTTTGTGTGAAAAACGAAATTAAGTGCGCGGATGCATTCCGAATGTTGACTGTGGCATACGGAGAAGCTACCTTGGACCGAAGCAACGTTTATCGGTGGTACAAAATGTTCTCAGAAGGCCGAGAAGATGTGAACGACGAAGAGCGTGCCGGACGCCCGAGCACTTCAACAACAGACGAAAAAATTAATGAAGTGGAGAAAATGGTATTGGCCAATCGTCGAATCACCGTTAGAGAAGTTGCTGAGGACCTAAACATATCGATTGGCTCGTGCCATTCGATTTTTATCAATGATTTGGGCATGAGACGGGTCGCCGCGAAATTCGTACCTAAAATTGCTCAATTGCGACCAAAAACAGCATCGCATGAACCCTGCTAATGAGATGTTGGACTCTGTCCGCGACGACCCAAATTTGCTCCAGAGGGTCATAACTGGTGACGAATCGTGGGTTTATGGTTATGACGTGGAAACCAAAGCTCAATCATCTCAATGGAAGCTGCCGCACGAACCAAGACCGAAAAAAGCGCGCCAAGTTCGGTCGAATGTGAAAGTTTTGCTGACAGTTTTCTTCGATTGCAGGGGCGTGGTGCATCATGAGTTCTTGCCACAGGGTAGAACGGTCAATAAGGAATATTACCTGCAAGTTATGCGCAATTTGCGCGAAGCAATCCGCCAGAAACGCCCGGATTTGTGGAAGAACAAAAATTGGCTTTTGCACCACGATAACGCCCCTGCTCACACATCGTTGCTTGTGCGCGAGTTTTTGGCCAAAAACAACACACTAATGATGCCGCAGCCACCGTGTTCCCCAGATCTGGCCCCCTGTGACTTTTTCTTGTTCCCTAAACTGAAGAGGCCCATGAAAGGACGACGTTACGCTACGCTTGACGAGATAAAGACGGCATCGAAGGAGGAGCTGAACAAGATAAAAAAAAATGGTTTTTTGAAGTGCTTCGAAGATTGGAAAAACCGTTGGCACAAGTGTATAATATCTCATGGGGATTACTTTGAAGGGGACAAAATAGATATTCATGAATAAATGAATAATTTTTGAAAAACACACAAGTCGCGATACTTTTTGAACACGCCTCGTATATATATATATATATATATATATATATACATTTGTTGGAAGTGTTTCCACTTAATATGTACCTAGTTCGTTATTACTTCTAATTTGCCTTTCTTCTCCTTTTCTATGCTGTATGTATAGTGTACAATTGTGGATGTTCATTCAAAATGTGATGCCATCTTTAGATCACCGCATGTTTTTTAAGTTGATCCATTTTTTGACGCAGGGTTCGTAAGGGTTGTAATGGTACCATTGTTGATACTGTTGCCGCTGCTGCTGCTGGCGGTTTTCTTGTTAGGGAAAACGTCTTTAGTATATTTACCTTAGATAGTTGTGAACGGCCTCTCCCTATTTCCGGTGCGAATTATTGGTCTTCATGCGTTTTCTTCGGTGTCAGCTGTTACGATGATGGCGCTGTCCAGCTTTGTGTAGAATTTCCGTTCTGGTTTCCGGATGTTGATATTATCCCGGCTAGCTGCAGCAATCAGCTTATTATCTAATTTCACGGTAGTTGCTGGTGTTTTTTTGGCTGGGTCGGAAATGTCGAGCAACATAAAAATACACATTAGTTGTCCTTGCTCGATCGTAAGTAGCTTTGCGTTATTGGCATCGTCGAGTGTCGCTATCGATGTACAGGCCAACTCGACCTGCTGAATCCTTTGCTGCAGGAATTGCATATCGTTTTGAATTGAGTTAATTAGTTAGGTCATTTCGGCACAATGGTCAAACAAATCTTGGAGACACTGACTTTGATATAAATGATACCCTTCTTACAGCGCACTTCACACACCAACACCATTTTAGCGTTGAGTTTTCTCGATTACAGAGCTTAGTTTTAGAAATCTGGTTTATTTTCCAAGGAGTCGGCGCGAGTGCAGCTTACCTCCGGCATATGCAAAGCTTCCTTGCAGAAGACATTTTGCTGGTTGAAGGCACGAAGGTTGGAGATGAAGTAAAACGCGGTTACTTCCAGGGTGATGTTTTGAGCTGCATGTTCTTTAACTTCTTGTTAGCAAATCGTGTTCCCTTAGTTCGAATTGAGTACATAAATGCCTTGTTTGGAAAGTATGCGTACGACATAGTAGTTGAACATCGTGATCTAAGCGCCATCCAGCGCAAAACATCCAGAGTAGAAGTATATCCACGATCAAAAGGACTTAAGATTATAAAAAAAAGGAAACCGTTTAGATTTGGAACATGTTTGGCTGTTGCTGATGTAAAACATTGCGGTGGCTAAACACTGGAGTTTGTAAACTCCTTCCTGTATATTGGGCTATGAGAATATTGTATGGGAATCGACTTCACCATACACGTTGAGGAAACGCCCTGACCAACTCTAGCCGCACTCTACAGGGAGGTAGACAACGGCAGTCGCCTGTGTGTCGCTGCGGCTCTGCACCGTCCGAAATCATCGTACTTCGGCCAATGCTAACTTCCCGGTGCAGTGCTTTGCACTTTATGTGAGACATGTTATATGCCTCACAATTAAGGCGCGTAAGCGCCATATGCTTATTGTCAAAGTATTTACCTACGGTGAAAGTAACTAAAAGTCGGGCGAAGAGTTTCCGTACTGAACCAACCAGATACTACATGATAAATTTAAAGGCACATATAATAAGACCAAATAAGATATTGGATATCAAGAAAGCCTTAAGTAATGTCACCTATGGGATGAGATCACTTGCGAGTCTTCATTTGCATACAAAGTACACCTATATATATATATATATATAGTATATGGCTACCATCACTTGGTGTGCTTAATTACTGGGTACAATGAGAACTGCATTTGTCGGTATAGCTGGCAGCATTGTGCTAAATACTACGCAGTTGGCAATTCGGCATTTACAAATGGCTCGCCACGAATCTTGTCCCGAGGACTCACATGAAAACATACATTTAGATCCACAAAGTCGCGTGTGAAGATTTTATGACTTGGGTCGTTTTGCCGTGTACGCCGACTTCCATCTAATATATCCATGTTTTTTTTTTCTCAAAATGAAGAGGACAAAAGCCATATGCGCCGACATCCGCTAAACGTTCTCCATCAAATAAGCTACTAACCAGATCTTTTTAGTACGTTGGAAAATATGTCATCTAAACAACTGCGTACGAAGGAGAATAGCTTGATCTATCCAAACTGAGTTACATACTATAAGAGCCTTCCGCCTGGGGGCATATCATCTACGAATATATTCTATATTGCTGTATTTTGCTATGTGTGCGATATTATCACTCGTGGATCCACTGCATAGCGAGTAAAGCTCGCACTTGTTGCACGTAAAAAGGCCTGCAAACTTGCCGTGCCCGCATTTATTTCGGATCACCCAGCATGAAGCTACACTGGACATTTATGCCTTTGCACTACACGCAGCAGCCTTGCACTGCACACCAACAATTGTAATACGGAACGGAAAAAGCTGCTCGTGCCGAGTATCCACACATCAAGCTATTTAAAGCGCACGTGCCGTGGACGTTCGGAATTGGCACTAACTGACATATCATGCATGCACACGCACATCGATGTATGCATGACGTGGCTGCTTTCCGCAGGTACACCCAGACACCCGCCAGCGTCGGAATAGTTGTATATATTACTGTAATATACTGTAACTTCTTTGTCGTACGAGAATTAATACTGACAAAGACGGCCGGCGAAGGGAAGTCAGAAGAGGGCGAGATACCAGAAATCCACCCAGGTCTCTGAAGTGTATGCCGTCTTTTAAGCTTGCGTACGGAAATTGTGAACTGAATAGCTTTGTTGTATAAGTCACATTGGCCATTATAGATAATTTTACTAGAGCAATAGTGCCGTCCGTAAGTGAGGAATTTAGGAGCTTCCCTTCGTCCGGAATAAGATAATCACCAGCATAATTCAGAAAGACCTTTCACGCGTAGGTAGCAGCTGTTGATAACGTGTTGGTTGAGAAGTTGTCGACATGAACAGAGAGAACATGACACTTTTTTTTTTTTTTTTTTAGTTTTAAACATTGCATTACGTTTATTTATTTGTATTATACGCAGTACACTTGTATTACAAAATTAGGTCAGCCCTAGTAAACCACTGCCTGAGGGCAGCGAGCCTAACACCGCGGCCGCATTTCCACGTTGCACTTCAATGGATATTCTCTGCAGCAGAAATTCCCCCGCCCTTTTTTCATCTTTCTCACTTGCCGCTCTTTTCCCAATTTCTCTCAGGAAACGTACTGTAGATTCGCCCATGACCCCCATTGTTTCTATCGCAACTGGCTGTACTATAAAGGTTGCCTCCAACTCGCGATACTTCAAACTTTTTCGCTGCTCCGCTAAATTGGCAACAGCGCCTGCTGATCTTGAGGCTCGATCCCTGTAAGATGGCGCCAGTGTGTCCCACACGGTTGCGTCCCACACAAGGGCCTTTCCGGAGGACCAGGGAACCAGGGTCATCCCGTCTGGCCGTAGGGCTGAGTCCGTTGCCAGTCCAACTGGCTCTTTTCTGCAGGGCACGTTAGCGGACTGCAGCGCCTTTGAAATAACTTCGTTAAGAGCGGCGTGGCGCGAATGCCTTCCGCAGCTTCTAGAACAGCTGAGGCCATGCTCTCCCCTCGGCGACACCGGTGTGTCGCAAAGGGAGCAAGCATGAGGCGCGCAAAC
Organism: Dermanyssus gallinae; assembly: GCA_003439945.1. NCBI lineage: Eukaryota > Metazoa > Arthropoda > Arachnida > Mesostigmata > Dermanyssidae > Dermanyssus > Dermanyssus gallinae. Next base: position 18,433 of record QVRM01004443.1, read on the forward strand.
GGCCACCCCTAGCCGCAGGCCAGAAACGATGCGGAGTGTTGTATTGTCCAGCATCGTCCCCAGCTGCGGCGAGGGAATGGCTTGTAGCCATTTGGCGCTTGATTCATTGAAGGCTGCTAGAAGGCGTGCTTTGCCAAGTGTATCGACAGTGTTGTCCAGGATTTTCTTTTTAATGGCTTCGACTACGAAGGCGTCCAAGGTAGACTGACGTGCGTCATCAAGCACCACGCGGTGGCGGGCGGCGAATTCCTCCTTTTTGGACTCCATAAGCCGTTCTAGGAATGGCTTGGCGTTCGGAGGAGATATAGATACAATCAGCTCGTGCAACGTAGTGATTGAGCCCAAGAATGCGGTTTGGGCTAAATCCGTTGCACGACGGATTCCCAGACCTCCGGCTGAGGTAGGAAGGGAGGCCTGGTCCCAACTTACTCCATCCAAATTCAAATTTAACACCTGTTTCACGCATTGTCGTAACTTCTCGTCAAATTGTTCTAAAATGCCTCTCTGGGCAGACGCGTCCGTGCAACGGAGAATATAAATAAGTCTTGGTGTCGAAAGACTAGTTCGCATTAAGTATAGTGCTGGATGCGCATCCAGGGATTTTAACCTAGAACACCAGAGATCCATAAGCTCGCACTTCCTGTTCAGGGCGAGTTTTGCTGAGGCCATTGTGAGGGGAGCTCCAAGAAGCTCGATGTCTTCATCGGTGCATAGCTTGATGTCAGGAAGCAGTTTCTGCGCCCGGCGCAAGCACTCGTCACGAAAAGCGTTGTCGGATGATAAAATGAGCAGCTCACACTTTGACGCGTTAAGTTGCAGTCCAGAGGTGACACCAAAATTGATTACCTTTCTCACATCACTAAGCGCGGAATCAAGAGTACCGCCAATCGTTCCATCGTCTAAGAACCATGGCTTAAATTCCGACTCTAGAGCGGAAAGCAGTTGGCAAATTGTCAGGCAGAAGAGAGCTGGGCCACAAGGGTCTCCTTGCTGCACCCCACATTTGGATAGTATTATCTCTTTCCCCCAAAAGAGATTGGATGGACTTCTGTACATCTGATAGACCGCGGGATAAATTGCTGGAAAGTCAGATCTGACAGTGTCGAGAATCGCATCTCTTCTGAGGGAATTAAAGGCATTTTTAAAATCAAGTTTTATCAAAACCTTATTTGATTCCGAGTTGATATTTAAAAAAGCTCTTGCAGCGTGGACCGCAGCCTCGCAACCTCCTTTAACTCCACAACCCAGTTGCACGGGAGCAATTTTGTCGACAATCTGCGCCATGAATTTGCGGATTAGCACTTTACCCGCCAGCCGCCGCAGGGTATTTCCGACTGCTATTGGGCGGAGACCACCGTCCTTCTTTTTTAAGGCTATAAGGTTGGCTCCATAGAAATTACTAAGTGCGAACCCTGGTAGGCGGCCATTCACGACAAGGTTGCAGAAATCCGTCAGAGCAAGGAGGAGAGACATGACACTTAATATACTTACTTTGTTCTTCTTGATAAAGATTATCTGGTCACACCGGCTATCTTTGCTAGTCTCGGTATTGTGGTGCTTACAGACCCACTAAAATCCAGTCGTCATTCTTGCCCCTTGTGAATGGTCATCGCAGTACTGTCTAGGATTTTTTCCACTTGTCCAATTTTGCCAATAGAGCTGATCGATTCGCAAAACGCTTTGTGCAGCGGTTATTTTGCTTCCGAGATATGTGTTGCGAAATTTCTTACCCTACATCCGTGGTCTCAAAAGAGTGCCTCTACGAGGGCGTGTCAAGATTAGCGCGAAGAAAAGATGGGCCTTGTGATAGTGCTTTAGTTTGTCAGCCTCTCTATAGTTACACATGCTGTAAAAGGGGGAGTCAGCATTATCAATTGCGCGAATACGGTAGAGGTATTATTTACAGGAACCACTAGAGCTCGTTAGCATTTGCGCAGGTGGATAGACAGGCAGGCTCCGTTTGAGGATGTACTATTTTTTTAAAGATAAGTAAGTATTGACCCAGTATACAAGGTTTCCAGGCTGCATTACTTTTCATTGCTGATCTAATTTGCTAAGGGTGGCGACGTGGTCTAGGGGACTAGTGCACTAGTCATGGTTGACATCTATCAGGGAGTCGCTTGTTCGATCCCCGTTGTTCATCGAATTTTCTTTGCTCATTGCGATGCTCATTGAAATTGAAAGATGTCTTTGGTTGGTTATAACATCTTTCTGCACGCACGCCATGTGTCCGTGACGGCAGTTGATCATCCGAGTGTATATCTATATATAAAGAGGAGGTCAATATGGAGAATGCCGCTGCTTTACTTTGGTTATTGTCAATGAACACATAATCGACTTATAAAAGAGGGCTTTCTTCAAGACCTCGGAACGATAAAATGACCTGTTAATTAGACCTGTTAATAAAAAGTTAATTGCGACTCTTCAATAATGTTTAACCTTGTCGGGGACTTTCTAAGTTTCACTGGGAAGCTTTCAGTTAGATCCTCAGCCCTAAGCTTCTCTAACCGCGGAATATGGTTTCAAAGACTCACCACATTAGGGTTGATATTATTAATTTGTTAAGGTAGCAATATAAGGAGCCACCACTGAATATTACTTACCTAGCGTAATAAGCAAATGGACTTGCTTATTACGCTAGCTCAGGGACCAGCGTGATAAGCAAGTCCAGAATATGGTTGCCCTTTGTGGGTTATCGGACAAGTTGATCCAAGAAATTAATGACGCAAAATACGATCAAGGCGCTACTTGCCAGAATTTGCGAATAAAGCCGAATTTAATTTTTTTCTTCTAGACAATAAACTAAATTGCCCTGCTACACAAGCCGACACAGTGGGAGCATCTAACCCTAGACCTCTTTGCATCGTAAACTTGTGGTATTGAGCACACCGTGAGATCGATACTTTCAGACGAGCAATGCTCGGTGGAGTCAGTAAGCGTAGCTATGTGGCTGTGACGAGCGTCCTGACCGCTTTTATGCTAAAAAAACATCGACTAAGCCCACGTGTAGGATAACCGTGATATTCAAATGCCTGGTTGTCGATAGCTATTCCTGAATATTTGCAATAGTTGAAGTCATTTGAAGCCCGACCATGCTATGTACAACAAGAAGTTTGTTTGCATCTGCTATGCGTTTAGTGCACTATGTTATGTTGTGCAGTTTGAAATCTTCACAAATAATCACTGTGATTTTAGTGAGGTTCTCACTATCCTGGCGACAGCCATTTACATTTACAGCAGCATCAGCGGAATCGTCGACTATAAAAATGTTAACAGGATGCGACAGTTGTAGCACGGATCCAGCTCGTGACCGCTGGTGGTGTGCTCGGCTGCTTTAGAGAAAAGAAGCATACGTGTAGCACGGTAAGCTGAGGGGTATCCTTGTAGTTTACCAGTATCGGGATATTTTTAACACCTTAAATCAAATCTGCAAATGTTAAACGGATCACTTCACCTGTGTTGCGTGACGATCGAACTTGCGTCTCCTAGTGTTAGAGTCAATGGCCATTTATTCCTTTAATAAATGGCCAGACTAACCGTATTCCTGCTTAATCTGCATACAATCCCACAAAAAGTAGCGTCCTTACCCTCAAGGTCAAAGAAAAAACATTATGTGATAATATGCTTGAAATACAAATATACTTTGCACACTTGTAGTGGCGGTGGCTTAGGCGGCTGACGCACCGTTCGAAACGGGGCGTTGCCGTGGCAACCACGGTTAGCAAAACATCGAGCCCTGGCCGTGCTGGTTGAATTTGTTGGACGTAGTTGTCATTGCCTTGCTGCTACATACCTCTGCTGGAGGAAGCCTATATAATTCCAGTACGAGAACCCGATGACGATAGATGCGTTTAGACGATATCGTGCCACAGGCAACTTAGCCCATTACGAGCGTCTAAAATGTGGTTGTCAGAGCGTAAAAAAAAGATATGCCCTGTCAAAGGAGACACATTTCACGGTGTTCACAACATAAGAAAACCATATATTTTTGCAAGAGGCTTTATCTAAAATAAAATGGACGTCGTTTTTCCTTTTCGTTCGCTTTCACCATTGTCTATGCACACGTCGTTCACGGTTGACTGAATTGGGTTGAGAGACAAATACTTGCACATCCTAAGCACATCAAGTAAGTAACAATAATATATATATACTCAGTCGACAGGGTATACGGGTCAGGCGTGCCGTTTTCCAAATCTTATTATAATATTCACAAGTGCTCTATTTATCCAACATGCGTTAAAATGCCTTTCAATGGTTCTGTAGTAGTATATAGCGTGTACCACTACATGTGGGGCTAAGACTTTACTTGGCCGTACACGTTTGACCACGATTTTGATCTCTTGGATTGAAATTACCTTAAATCTCGTTCATATACTCTTCCAGCAGCACCGGATGGGGCTCTTTGTGGAAAAAGTATAGTTATAGCCGGACTGATTACTTTTATCCTGTTACGTACTATCTTGTACCTTTTGTCTCATACGTTTATTTCAATCTCCTCGCATTATAAGTACCAGCCACCTGCTTTGTAGTTCTTAATTGCCCTGCGTAGGTCACTTTTCTACATGATTTTCATAGATACAAGAGTTCTGGTTCGTGCCTTGATCTGCGACGCGTATATATTACTTGTAGGCTGTAGTAGACTTTTCGCTTCGGCGATTGTATGGAAGAGCACTGGATGAATGACGCGCTTTCTCTAGCCGTGCAGATATTTCTACCGGCAAGTAATCTGTAAGCTAAGGCAATTAGTTTTTAAGCGGGTTCTGTGGGAAGGTGCAATTTTATCTAAAAAAGCGTTGTCGTTATATGAAGTAACCTGGGAGGTAAGGTAGCTAGGGTGACAGGGAGGATGACGTAAAACTTGTTGGGTAAGGCTTCCCGATGTTTGTAATTATAATTAGCTCCTAATGCATATTTTTTTGACGCCAACATTAGATTTAGCGTCCACCTTTATATGCCGCTACCAAAGGTGTGTCTAGAGATATGTATAACCTGGACGTTTGTTCTGGTCATATAGTTCAATGGCTTCCTTTCGTTCCTTGAGGAGGAACTGCGTTCTCAGAGGCTGCGGGCTACATTAAAGGCCTATGTCACGATTGTCGTGCAGTGACCGCAGGCGGTAATTCCCTTGAATTAAACAGGTGGTTTGTTCTAGTTTCGGATATTCCGCTGCACCGTCGTATACTGCTATAAAGCTCTTCCAGAATATGCCCATCGCAATCTTAATAATCTTAATGTGTACTTAAAGCAAGACGAGTGTGTAGTTTTGAAGCAAGGGGCTATGCCAACAAGCATATCGGGGGGCTAACGCAACGGAGACCATGAAGACACCATACAGAAGCTGCCCTCGCCGCGTTGATGCTTTATTGATATCGCTAAGCAGATTACAGCAGCTATCAAAGGTATCCTGTAAATGCGAAATCTGTGATTATCTCTGAAACTGCTGCATTGTATTTTAAATTAATTTATGTCAGTTAAATTAAGTGAATTCAGGAAGATCCAATAGGTTCAAAAATGAAATGGTCTTATGGAGATCCGCAGCTTGCCATTTCAGTTCGATTGGCTTATGGGGATTCAGTCAATACATATTTCATGAATGTTGATTAAAGGCTCATTGGAATCTAAAAAACTAAAGCAAGTCACAGTAGCCTACTAGAATATAATTCACAAAGCAGAAAAGCAGATGCTGCGGTTGTCCACCCGCCATTTATCGGCTGCTCATCAGCGGCCCAATTGGCGCTCATCGCGGAGGGGAAGCTTTCCGCAAATAACGCGATCGAGAGAAGAATAACTAAAGGGTGAGTATATCAAGTGGTGAGAACTGAGATTTCTAGATCAAGGGCGAATATCGAGAGGGACGGGAGGGAGAGCCCATTTGAGGATGTATCTCGATTTATCTCGTCGCTCATCAAATTCGTCGGGTTTCACACCATGAGATGTCAGCAGACCCGACACGGCTAACAACCTGGTTGGCGGCGTAGCCTTACGTAGAAACTGAAGCAAAGCAGCAGCAGCACCTGCACCAACCAACGGCAGCGTAAACCGTCGTCTTTGCCCCGGGCATATTTCTAAAACGAGTCTTTGTAACGTCCGGCGGGCTAGCAGACGGGTCAACGAGCAAACGTGCGAGGCAAGACGAGCCACGGGGCTATCAGACAGAGAAGACGGCAACAACAGATAACTTAAGAGGAAGAAGCAGGGGTGGTATGGAATGGAGGGGAATCATCAGCCTGCAAAGCTGGGCTTGGCCAGCTAAATGCGTCGCACCAGGTCGCTATGGTGCCGCCACCGCCTTCGAGAACCACTAGGCAAGACTGAGATAGGGAGGGCGAATCTAAGTACCGTTCTGCTTCTGAACGGCGCAATGACTAATAATTTAGTAACGAATATATATATATATATATATATATATATATATATATATATATATATATATATATATATATATATATATTCGTTACTAAATTATTAGTCATTGCGCCGTTCAGAAGCAAACAACGTATAAAGAGGCGGTGACGACAAACGAAGAATTAAGCTCCGACGGAACAGCAGTGTAAAAAGGAACGATATTTCAAAAGTGACTCAAGGGATTAGGGGGATTGAGGTAAGGGTATTCGGCGATATGGGAATTTCACTCATTAGCGGCATGTATGAAAGTAATCCATGTGTATAAATCACTTTTTGGCACAGATAGTTTTGGTTATTAATTGTCTTAGTATTGCAGTCAATATTTTGCTTCATGCATAGTTTGTCGTCTGCTTCTGTCGAGCTTGTATCGTGTGTATTGAGTCTCAGTCAAATGCCAGCACATTGAGTGCTTGCTAGGCTCCCTGGAGCGTGGGTCTTTGTGACCCGCTGGTATTCGGTGCCCTAGTGGGCTAGCTATTTAACAATTATATTCGAGTTTCTCCAACTTCTGTGGTGTCTTGTAGGCGAGATTGCTGTTGGCACACTGGATCAGTTTCAGTAGCTGTTTCTCGTCTACAGACGTAAAATCGCTGCTCTTGGTGGGGCGTGTCAATTCAGTGGCGGCGTGCATCAACTTTTTGTGGCATACGCTACTTGCATATTATCAGCTTTTCCGTTGACCTAACGGTGAACAGGAAAGGCGTAGTGGAGACGAAGGAAGAGGAAACCCACGTTGACTAGTGAGCTTAAGGCGAGGTATGACATGACACAAAGAAGAGATAAGCTAGCTTTAGCGGCCAGTATAACTGTTGATGCCTCAAGGTGCCAACGTTGGGTAAAAACCTTGGCGCCGTTTGGACTGAATCTCGTCCATCGGCAGTGCCTGGTGTTTTAAATGTGGTTGCATTGCAAAACTGTCAAAAATCGCGACTATGCAATGCGTCGTCATCGATGGAGACGAGTGCCAAGCTAAAGGTTTTCTGTTGTGATGAGTGGAAATTACTGCGGTGATAATAAATTGGTTGCTACAAATTATGATTTAAATTGTAAGTGAAACCAAGTGATGAAAAAAAACAGTTAGACGACTGAAGAGGTTCAAAACGCAAATTGATGTTATTCGTAACAAATGAATAGATCAAAGAAAGTGTCTCTTTCAGGTCGTTATCTGGCAAAAGGTCGACAAAAGTACAAATGGCGAACTGTAAAAATACAAATGGTTTCAGCAAGTGACCCATTTAAGTACGTCGCTATGTATTGCGGTGCTTCGGTTGAATAAAAAATCCAAACCTGAAGTGAAATTTGTGTTTGTTCATGTCAGGTTTAACACTTTAGGGCAAGCCAATGATGCACTGACATAATCGGCGCATCTGGATATCCTTGTGACGGCAAAATGTTACGCCTTGAACGGACGCTGCACGTTTTGACCGGACAAGGTGGTTATGTACGCGGGGGGCCCCTGCCCCCTTAGACGCTTAAGACTTAATCACATAGCGGTTGACTATCGAAACGGACTAGCGTGCAAACACTGTGAGTAAATGACCGAGCAACACGGCTTAGTAGTTAAGTTTTTGCATTGCATTCGAAAGGCGTGGGTTCCAGACCGGCCACCCTTAAGCTGGTTTTCATGGTCCCCAATTTAGACAAATAGAGTATTTTAGGTAAATGCTGAAATGGATTAAAAATCAGCCATGGCACAAAAAAAACGTACGCGAACATTAGCCCTACGGTACAACTAGAAAAAAATCGGACACCTAGCTGTATACTGCAAGCAAACGGTTAAATGCGTAAACTGTTGCGGTTCCTTTATTTACATTTAGCGTTTTGTCCTCTTCAAGTGAAACTGAGAAGCGTAAGGCACAAGTGGAACGTTACAAGAGACTAGCATAGAGCTTCCTTACGCCGCGGATATCAGTGCAGTGCACTCGTTCGTTCCTTACGCTCTTTGGCGCTTGTGACGGTACAACAGTCGTCATCCACAAACGTTAATTTCGACCAGCTAAAACGCAATTCAAGATGATGCAAAAGAATATTAAAGAGAACTTCTTTAATTGCGCAAAGGGGGTTGTTCTATGCGCAACGTGGTAGGCGATATAGGTCATAAAAATGTTTGATCAATTAAACATGTTTGACCAACAAAAAAATATGTGTTCAGTGCGTTCAACTGTCTTCGAGTAGCCGAAGCACCGACTTCCTAAAGAATCTGGTCTGGAAAGTCGAAGAAGTTGTGTGCAATTTTTGGCAGATTAATGTCTGCTTAGTTACGGAACATCCTTATCTGGAAAAAGTGTATACTACACTTTTTCAGCTCAGCAGACACTTAAACACCAAGACGGCGAGTTACAATTGATGCAGGTGGTACGACAACAATTACATTGTCATAGCCTAAATATCCATGCTCTAAGACAGTGTATTTATGCGTGGAACAGCTTTCCAATAGGTGCACACGGGCGCCGAACACCTTGTCGACACAGCTTGTCGAAGATTTATATGACCGCCTTGCTATTCAATTTTGCAGCACAATTTGAGATCATCTGCGCATTCAAGGTACTTTACATCAGACGGTATATAAAGTCCAATATCAAGACGAAACAAACATTTCCTGTTTGTAAGGCAAACGCCAACAGCTTAAAAAGTCGCTTATTAAGACCTATCAAAGCTTTTCGTAAAAACAACATATTATGCGCAATACACAACGCACAGTGTGATAATATGAAGATAGTTTAATTAACATGGTCTCTCACCATATGCTTTTTTAGAAAGAGCAAGAATAGAACTGGTGATAATTCCATCAGCTCAGGGATTAAAATGCAAAACTGGACACTATTAATATGCTGTTCTAAAAATCGATGTTAATAAGACGAGTTCCAGAGTAGACGGTGCTCCCTCTGATAGTAGTTTTAGACGCTTAGTAAGTTAAAAACTGATAATAGGTTTAACCCAATATAGAGTTTCTGCATGGTTTAAGCAAATAGTTTCCGCCACAAGATTTAAAAAATACAAGTATGTGCCTGTGACATATATCGGTGACGGTTCAATGTCTGATAATAGCTAGCGTGTGCGCAAATCTGGACCGTAAAATTCTTTGCACTCTTTTGGGACGCTGTAAAATGACAACGTTATCAATTGTATGTTAGCACCGAACATGACTTAGTCATGCTTTGACTATGAGTGCTACGTATTACTCCTTCTATACGCTTTGTATTACGAACGAGGTTGCCAGATACGGCCCGCAGACAACGACTTAGCACACGAATAGAGATGTTGTGTTCTTGTCGATAATTCGCCCTTGAAAACAAGGAATCCCCAGTTTAGAACTCCCGGGGGGTTAAGCGGGAATTACTTAGGCTTAGAGCATGTACGCGCTACAGTGTCGACACGAAAAGATATCGAGAGGCTATGGACGCATGAACGCGTAGAGAATGACATGCGCGCATACCGACGCTGTGACACGTGTCATGTTTGAACGCGAGAAGGCTTCTATCAGAAACAGCCCTTACATACCCCGCATGACGACATCGGTCCGCCCGAACATTATCTGCAGTTCGTATTAGAGATTCTCACTAGAAGGCGTAAAAAAGATAGGTTAGAGAGGAAACCGAGGGAAAATTAGGAGCAGATTTGAAGCTTTCTCTGAAGAAGACGGCTTCTAACTCCAAAAAAGACACGATGACAGAGAACTTTCAAGACAACTTTCTAGTCAAAGACACCCCTATGAAGTGCGTCGTTTGTAACTGCTGAGATCCTAAATGTAGCTCATGAGCTTAAATGTATACATTTGAACGCCAGCCTAAATATGGACATACGAGGTGTGTTCAAAAAGTATCGCGACTTTTGTGTTTTTTCAAAAAATATTCATTTATTCATGAATATCTATTTTGTTCCCTTCAAAGTAATCCCCATGAGATATTATACACTTGTGCCAACGGTTTTTCCAATCTTCGAAGCACTTCAAAAAACCATTTTTTTATCTTGTTCAGCTCCTCCTTCGATGCCGTCTTTATCTCGTTAAGCGTAGCGTAACGTCGTCCTTTCATGGGCCTCTTCAGTTTAGGGAACAAGAAAAAGTCACAGGGGGCCAGATCTGGGGAATACGGTGGCTGCGGCATCATTAGTGTGTTGTTTTTGGCCAAAAACTCGCGCACAAGCAACGATGTGTGAGCAGGGGCGTTATCGTGGTGCAAAAGCCAATTTTTGTTCTTCCACAAATCCAGGCGTTTCTGGCGGATTGCTTCGCGCAAATTGCGCATAACTTGCAGGTAATATTCCTTATTGACCGTTCTACCCTGTGGCAAGAACTTATGATGCACCACGCCCCTGCAATCGAAGAAACCTGTCAGCAAAACTTTCACATTCGACCGAACTTGGCGCGCTTTTTTCGGTCTTGGTTCGTGCGGCAGCTTCCATTGAGATGATTGAGCTTTGGTTTCCACGTCATAACCATAAACCCACGATTCGTCACCAGTTATGACCCTCTGGAGCAAATTTGGGTCGTCGCGGACAGAGTCCAACATCTCATTAGCAATGTTCATGCGATGCTGTTTTTGGTCGCAATTGAGCAATTTTGGTACGAATTTCGCGGCGACCCGTCTCATGCCCAAATCATTGATAAAAATCGAATGGCACGAGCCAATCGATATGTTTAGGTCCTCAGCAACTTCTCTAACGGTGATTCGACGATTGGCCAATACCATTTTCTCCACTTCATTAATTTTTTCGTCTGTTGTTGAAGTGCTCGGGCGTCCGGCACGCTCTTCGTCGTTCACATCTTCTCGGCCTTCTGAGAACATTTTGTACCACCGATAAACGTTGCTTCGGTCCAAGGTAGCTTCTCCGTATGCCACAGTCAACATTCGGAATGCACCCGCGCACTTAATTTCGTTTTTCACACAAAATTTGATACAGGTTCTTTGATCCGTTTTTTTGAATAGGTAAAAATCGAAGACGATCCAAAACACGTGCAAGCAAAGCAGCTGTCAACAATTAAGTGAACATTCAAAATGGCCGAGCTTGTCGGCATAAGTGAGAGACATGAGTACCAACATAACGCCACAAAAAATCGAAATTCGAATATACGTAACCCGCGAAAATTCAAAGGTCGCGATACTTTTTGAACACACCTCGTAGGCCCAACGACGGTGCTGTGACCAATTCAAAAATTCTTTACGCGGCATAGGTAGAGATGCATTCGCAGCAGTCGACAATGTAACAAAAGGACGAAATTACACTGCATCCGACTACGATTTGTGTTGTGTGTAATTCGAAAAAATAACGGACGTGCAACGGAGACGCAACAGTCGAAAAACGGCCGATATTCCTGTCAGTATCCTGAGAGGCTGTGGGCCTTAGCACTTACAACTGTTGTTTATGGGGTTATAGCTGACGTTGGTAGCAATCGTTTCTAAAAACCTAGTTTGTAATTAATGAAACTAACGACGCAACGCTTACATCGAAAGCAAAAATAAGAAAATATAACAGTCCGCGAAAACAAGATATGTTTTTATTTGTAAACTTTGTTTTGTCACATTACACGCATTTATTATAACCACTTGTGTAAAGGCTACAGTAATACAAGCTCATAAAGTAACCGCGGAGGCTTCCATCGACCTCGGCTTACTTTGAAACACGGGATATGCACATTTGACACAACTACACCGCCAAAAAAAATGATACAGCTACTAGCGAGATGCATGTCTTAGCGAGTGGATTAAGCGAAATAACGACGTTTGGGTTCATTTCATGGCTCGACGGAAACAAAGGCAGACTTATCACTAGACGTTTTTCTGCGTTGAAACGATGGGTCTGAACCGGCGCCTCACGAGTAGCGAAAAAGCCCAAATCATGGTTTATAAGGACGTCGGTCTCTCTAATCGCGAAATTTCCTGTCCATTAGGGCGTTGTCCCCAAGTAGTGAACAACTTTTTAAATTTAGACGAAAGCTACGCCGTAAAAAGTTCCGGGCGCAAGGGCAATTGCGGCGGCGGGTAGTGTGCAAACGAACGTGCGAAACGTGCAAAGCCTCCTCAGAAATATACCCAGGCAAAAAACACAAGAAAAAACACGACTGACCGCTGAGCATTAGAAAGCTCGTCTCGACTTTGCCCATGATACGATGCCATGGACCACTGGGTGACACCGAGTGTTCTTCGAGTGGATAAAAAAAGTTTACCTTGGACGAACCGCATAAACTCAACAATTTTTTTCCACGATGTGCGCAAGGAAGAACGAGTTTAGTCAAAACGGCACTCAGGTAGCGTTTCGATGATGGTCTAGGCCGCTGTCAGGTATCATACAAAATCAGCGATTGTGTTTTTAGATGGTCGTGTTAAATCGACACGCTATATGGATCTACTTAAAGAGCAATCGGCGCATTTTGAGCTGACGGGAGGGCCCGACTTCGTGTTTCTCCCGAATTCGCACGGTAGAGCTTAGTATATAAATAAATGTCACTTTTATTATTAGGCTGCATGGACGGGTGTCCTGTACTCAATATTGAACTATTTCTAAGGGTCGATCATGCGCGGGTCGATCCTGCTAACGGCTTGGGCGCTGTCGTTTTCAGATATCAGGCCGACTTGAAATGTGACAAAACTGTCATTGCACTATCTGCGCTTTTGTTTTCCAGTGTAAGGCTAGTCCAATCAGCGTCATTGGTCGTTGGCTGCAGCATAGGTGGGGTGGCTAACGGGGCACTCATCAGTCCACTCATCAAAATGCTCGGAATGGCTTCAAGAATGACCCCAGCCACCGTCTGCGCAATGATATTTTTTGACATGGGCTTAATTGGCGCACTAACTTGTTGCACTATATCCCCCACTATCAGCAGGGAAGCCTGCTTGTCAATCTTTTTATTTCCGGTGCTTTTGATTGAGGCTTAAGTGTCGCCTCGTTTATCTTGATACCGTTCTTTACTAAAATTAAAGAAGATTTTTTAAAGAGGTTGTTTTGTTGTTGCACCGAGGGCCGGACATATTAGGGCTTTCCAAACAGTTCTTGTGGCAGCATGGCCGCTAACTCTCAGCGCTATGTTTTATCATCTATTCTCAATGAGCATCGCTCAAAGAAAATTCGATCAACAACATGGCTCGAACTGGCGACACCCGGCAGATGACAATCACGACTAGCGCATTAGTCCCCTAGGCCACGCCGCCACATTTCACCACCGTTCTTGACTACGAAGAACCAAGTGCGCCTTGAAACTTTTTTTCAGAGGCCTGTACATGATCCAGCATAAAACAGAAGACTCGTTGTTCTGTTATAGCCAGAATTGAGCATCTAAAACACTGTCTTGACTAGGTTATTGAATCAGCAACGCTGAGGCGCTCCATAAGTATTTACTGTAAAGAAACATCTTCTCTCTCAGATAAAATAGCATTTATACCAAAGCGATTTCTATTAAACGTCTCTTTTACTGTGGAGTATGACAACTGGTAGACACTACATTGTGCTTGAGGTACTAACAATTCGAGCAAATCCACTCAAGCCACCTATGAAATTTGCCCATCCGCTCTATTAATGTAAACGCTAATTTCACACTGCCTGCGGGGCGTGGAGATGCAAGCCACATAAATAGTGTTTGCAGTGTTGTCTCAAAGGAAAAATGGAAAGAACAAACTAATTTTGTCGTGAGTGAAAAAGTGAAGCACTAAGGGTAAGAAACACCATGTGCGTCGCCCTAGAACAACCCCCCAACATGACTGCCCTACACTCTTCTAATAAACTCTATTTTAAATCGCCGCTGGAAACTCATAAGGCTGGTTTATTGAAATTCACTGCAGCACCAACAATTCATTGCAGAGCGTCTGAAAGCGTCTGACTCATATGCATTTCAGGCATCACGGAAAGTTCTCGTTTGAAGAAATTCGTTTAATGATTCATCTGCGCACTTTGCGCAACACACGGCAAATCCAAGCAGCAGTTGTGACAAGCAGCAAGTACTATAATCGGTTGCATACCGGAAAGAGTTCGGAATGCAGCAATATTTCGTTTCTGGCTAAATCCTCTTTTATACAATGCGTGGCCAACTGTAACTCTAGAACAAGAAGAACAAGGCAGAATTATTTTTTTTCGCGTTTTCGGTTTCAAAATCAAGCTTTAGTATTTCAGTTATAGTCGAAATCGTCATTATCATAATCGTGCTTAAATCCGCATTTAATGGCCAAACAGCTGTAAATATATGCGGTGAATTCCCAAGCTTGCAATAATCACTACAGCTACTGTCAATGAGGCTGTCTTTGCTGCGCTGGCCGTTTGATTGGCACAATTCGTCGCGATCGTACGCGAGCCGCATTTCCTCAGAGCTCAGAAATGTGCTTTCACAATCAGCCTGGAAAATGCGTGAATATATTTACGTGAGTTAAGAGAACGTTGTACCCAGTTTCCCAGTAGGCCCTGTGTTGGGCGATAATGTAATTAAAATATATTCGTTCATTTATATTCACTCCTGCATATATATATATATATATATATATATATATTAACTGCACACGATCACTGCATCTTCCAAATACCGGACAAAAATAATTTGTACCGTACGTCGTGGTTTAAAGAGAGGTGTCAATAGATGTAACAAGAATTACAGCCCTGGCCAACCCGGCAGCTGTGATTGTGTATCAAAATTTGAAATCCTCAAAACCAAATTAAATATCTCACAAAGAAACGAGTTAGCAAGAATGGCCCGATTCCAAAATCAGCTGTCACTGAAGCATCCAACAGTCCACTAAAAAACAACAACAGCAAAGCCAAAACACAAACCTGCTCTCGAATCGCATCGTTCCGACTCCACGTCGCCTCCACTTCAACACTAGCCAACAATGCAACGTCGCAAGTGCATCCGGTAGAAAAGCACGGAGCGTGACAATTCGTGGCGCACGGTTGGAAGAGGAGGACATGTCATGCACGTAGCTACAGGAACAAATAAAATGACTCGGCTAAAAGCTGTAGAAGCACGCAGTATACCTGAACGTCTAAGAGTCAGAGCCCTCTTTGTCAGAAGACTGGAGTTATCGCACTCTGCAGACACCCTCATAGAGTGCGTCGGCGAAATTTTTGGGTTCGATACAGACGTGGAAGTGATGTTCTATTCCTACCAAAGCTGGTTGGTAGGAATCAAGCATATTATAACAGCTACCACATTCAGGTTGACGCTGATAAATTTAATACGCTAGTGGACCCGTCAGTATGGCCAGAGGGTATACATGTTAGACCGTATAGAGTATATAATGCAGTAAAATAGATCTCTAATCGCGAGTTTTCGACGCCGCGGGAATTCGGCGGGAGTAACTATGACTCTCTTGTTCGGAACACCTTCGGCGGAGCGGTGCCTACCGCCGCGAAACCGGGGGTGCGAGGATAAGTGACAGTCATAGGTACACGTGTCAGGCGCCTCCTCGTGGCGACCGCCGGAAACGGGTGCTTCGGCATGCCAGCTAAGATCTGACACACCCGGGAGTATCTATGACTCTCTTACCGGCCTGGTCTGCTGGTGCGCGACTTCCGCGCGCTGCGGGGACCTTCACGAGCCACTATGTAAGCTAGTCAGACGGTACAAACTCCCAAAACTGACACTCCCGTGTTTTAACAACTAACCGGGGGGCAAGGCATACGATAGATTTGGGTGTCAACGAATTTATATTGTCATCCTGTCGTGGCCCATTCGAGGGCTGTTAAGGCTATTGCCAATACGGGGGGACCGTTCTGCACGAGGACCCCCGGGCCGGACGGTTAATGCCCCGGGCGACACCCGGTGGTACCGTTCGGGACGCCTGCTGCCTTGGCTAAATAGGCAAAATGAAGAGCGAGTCGCCACATGAAGCAGACCACCGGTCGAGAGGACCCTCTGGCATCGTTTTTGCGGTGTAACCCTGCCCTGGAGTGGTCGAGCACCCTGTAATGGGGGGTATTGTATATTCTGGGGTGTAACGCGGAATCGCGAGGTGATTGAATCTAATCGGTGCGGTGGAGTAGTGTGGCACCCCCACAGATACCCTCGATAGGGGGGAAGGGTGGGGGGTCTGTCGGCCTGTCTATTCGGGCGCGGCGGGCACTCCCGTGATTTGTCCGCAGTATTGGCGCAAAGCTTTGCAAGCCATACAATGACAACTATTATAAAAATAACTAAATGGAAACTTCTTAGATCTTGTTTTTCAGCCACGAGGTTAACACACCTGCTTAGAGGTTGCAACCTGTTTTTATCACGAGAGCTCTTACAGCCATTTAATGGAATTAGTCTAGACATTTTAGAGATCATACTAAATCTTAAGCTGACCGCTGAGGCAAGGGAACAGGTAATGCTCCCGGTTTATTTAGGCGGCCTAGGTGTGCCCGACGCGGTCATGACGGCAGAACCTGCAATCGTGTCGTCACTGACCCAGGCTGCGGAGAAGGTTAAGGCATTATTGGATAACGATGGGTGGGAAGCTTATAGCGTAGAACTACAAGAGTTGACCGACCGACTGTCGTCTTTATTCGACTCCCCTCCCGTTGAAAGGAATAAGCAGAGCAGTTGGACAGCCCCCTTGCAAGAAAAGCGTTTAGCAAGCCTGATCGATAGAGCCCCCACCTTGGCTGATAAAGCCAGGCTCCGAGCCGTAAGTAAAGAAGGGGCTGGAGCTTGGTTGCATGCCCTACCCTGTCCACGAATAGGGACTCTTTTGGATGACGAGACGACACGCATTAGCACAGGACTGCGGCTTGGTGTCGACCTAGTCGTTCCTCACCGATGTCGTTGTGGTTACCTTGTGGACGCGTTGGCCCATCATGGCTTGTCATGCGCCTTAAGCGCAGGCCGAAAAGCACGCCACTCGGCTCTAAATGATACTTTCAGTCGAGCATTGAGGTCTGCTGGCTTTCCGTGTATACTAGAACCTCCGAGCCTATCCAGAGACGACGGAAAAAGACCTGACGGCCTTACTTTAACCCCCTTTGAGCGTGGCCGCATGCTTGTTTGGGACGCAACTGTAACCGACTCATTAGCCCCTTCGATGGTCGGTGCAGGGGCGGACCAGGCAGGTCATGCGTCCAGGTTAGCAGAGGCTAACAAATGTAGAAAATACTCTGGCGTTGGCTATCCGCACCAATTTTGTCCGTTGGCTTTTAAAACAATGGGAGGCCCAGGACCGCTTACACTGAAGTTGATTCAGCGCGTGGGCAGAAGCCTTAACCTTTCCACGGGAGACTCCAGAGCATCGGAGTTTTTGCGTCAAAGACTGTCTCTCGACATTCAACGAGGAAACGCAGCATCTGTTCGGGGCACTTTGTCGAACTGGGCTAACCCTGGGTTAGAGAACCCGTGACTACACGTTCGCGCGGAGACAATTGTTCACTCCAAAGTGCTAACATAAAAAGTTATATAACTAGATCAATCAAATAAATTATCGATACATTATACTAAATGGAAACATAAATGTGACTCGATATTAACTCCGGAGTCGAGCCCGGTGGCGTGGTGGCGTGCGTCTGCGCCTCGCGACCGGAAGAGACACATAAGTGCGTGGGTTCGAGCTCCACCAGTTGCACATTTGTATATAAAAATGTCCATCTATAAAGCAATGCGAAAAGCAGTCTCGTGGACGTTAAATCTTGGCTGAGAGTCAGCCCCGAAATGATTTTTTTTAAATATTAACTCCGGAAATCGGAACGAGATGACAGTGTCATAAAATGTGAGTTGTGGAACGTAGAGTCCTTAAGTAGTGTATGCAGAATATAAAGAGAACCCATGTTTGGTAAACTAGGCATATTATTTTTGAACGACACATTTGAAACATATAATTTCATATGTACCCATTTTTCGAGTCGCAGAATGTTTTATGGACAAACGGCTAAATCAACGGGCCGGAGACGATCAAAATGAGCCGTGTGCGAACAAAGGAGTGCGCAAAGCTCCTTCCAAGCACCGCCAAGCAGATAATACTGGAACTGATAGATTACTAACTTATGTGTTTATAGCCCACCAGAACGGACAATCCATCAAATAGAACAAGGCAGAGGTAACTGCATGGAAATCTGCAAAATGTAAATAAAAATGTAATTCTAGATGGTAATTTCAACTGTGATTTGACAGCAGAAGGTGCCAGGTAGAGCGTTAAAAAGAGATAAAGCGTGCCAGCTAGAGTTTTAAAACTGCGGTCTACGAATTTGGATAAGGCATTTGTAGTATATATAATGACCCAACATATTCTAATTGGAACGGATACAGTGCGGTTGACATTATTTTATCATCAATATCGCAGACGGTCGAGGTCATCGTTGGTCTTGTTACCATCGACACGTCGTAAGCACTGTCAAGTGTTTTAAAGTTACAACTAAGCCACGAAATGGCCATACTAATAATAAATCAACCCTCTCGCTCATTGAGCGGCCATATACTGATACGAGCACCACAAGTGGCCTATTGCACAGATGATGTAAACATTCGTGAAAAACCAATTAAGTGGTCTATGCGCATGACCACAAAACCAAAGAGCGTGAGGCGGCAGTGGCACAAACCGTGGTTCGACAAAACTGTCAACAAATAAAGCAAATAATATCTCTGTAGAAAGCACTTGTGCCACAACGCCAACTGAACTTCCAGAGCCGGCTGAATTAAACAAATATTTAGAAATATGACGAAATAGAAGAAACGGCATTACGACGAACAACAACGCATAAGGCTAATCTCAGCAAGCGTACAGAAACCATGGCTGCTTCTTTCAAGGAGACCAGTGTGTTCAAGCCCACTAATAACTGAAGAAGAGTAGATAGCTCACTTCACAAATATATTAACGAGAGAAGTCATATTGCAAGATCAGAAAGATATAATTTAGAAGAAGTTGTTGATTTTGTTGAGGACAAGGTCAAAGCCGCAATTATATCAAAGCAAAACGGGAAATCAACAGGACCTGATCGTATTTAGAATGAACAAGTCTAGCATCGACGCTATGAACCTTGTTGTGACAAAACTATACAGCGAATGTGCTCGACAAGGCAAAATCGCTGATGAGTGGCGGAAAGTTATTATCTACAGCCTATATTTAAGTGGAAGAGGATGCGACTGACCCAAAGAGTTATGGGGGCATAGCGCTTACAAGAGTACTTTACAAGATATTAACGTCGCTTATCGATGTTCAATTGCACTTTTGCGTAGAAGATAAAATCCCGGCAGAACAATACGGCTTTTTAAAGAGGCGATCGACGTCAGATGCAGTTGCATTTGTCTTGAACCATTATACACAAACTCCTGTAACGCAAACCGTCGGGGTAGCTCAAGGAGAGTTAGCTAGTCTATTTTTTATATTTTGTGTGTAACTAGATTCGCAGATTTACTGCGTAACCTTAAAGTCCATTTTGCATTTTATGCGAGCGAGCCATTTTAACAAATCTTGTAACCATCTACAGTTTTACCTCAATAAAACTGCGAAATCGTGCGAAGAAAACAAGCTTAAGGATAACGCCGAGCAGCTAAAGGTCTTACGCTTTAGCAGAGAAGAGTCATACGCGGCCAGGGATTATCGTCTATCAGTATCTGAAGAACCACTTAAGCTAGTTGGCCACTTCGCGTATATGGGCGTCACATTAACTCCCAGGCTCTCTCTTAGTAGACATATCAAGTAGATACCAGCAAAAGCTAGGGCTAAAATGTTGTTATTAGGCAATATGCATGATGTGAGCGTACTTATAGCTATTATTTGCTCTAAAATCAAAATTGTCACCCTGCTACACCCTGTAGCGACACACTGCTTTTCTACGATTGCACCATAAGTCATCCTGAGCGATTTAAAAAGTTTAGAGAAGCTGAAAGCCTGCTATGTTAAGCGTGTATTAGGGCTTCCAAATGCGCGTCGGCAACACTTGCTTTAGAGATGAGCGGAAAGAGAACACTTATTGAAGACCTAGCACCTAACAACATACCATTTACAGCGGATATCCGAGATTCATGCCGAGAGGGAACAGAAATTTAAATATTAAAGCTGGGAACTATAGTGATGACCCGGTCTTTTGTTCACTGGGATGGAAAAAAGCCCTAAAATAAACAGCTCGCTAATCTGGCGAATAACTTGGCACGGATACTATCGGACCATATACATAAAACCCAGCCGTTTCAAAATGATGAATGCATTTGTAGTGTTTGCAAAGAGTGTGATATTGGGTAATATCATATACTTGTGTGTGCAGAAATGTATGGAACGTCTCTATCGCCCAAAGCTAAATACATATTATGAGACCGTACTGTCACACTGAATACGTGAATCAACTGTCTACCAATTTTATCGTGAAATATATATATATATATATATATATATATATGCACTGAGGGGCTGAAATGTCTTACTTTGGAGTGAGAGCGAAATAACCAAACATTTCTGCATCGAGCTTTCTATCCCGACGTATATTTAACAAATCTGCGATTGCGAGAGTCTCAGTCATCCTATCGAGAAACCAATCACTTCTTCTAAACCCGCGAGTTTGGAATAACATTTTATATATATTTTTTTGTATTACAAGTGGGCGCCTAGCTTATTATGTTACGGTTAGGAGATTACATCGTCAGCTATGTAAAACTAGATCAGTTTACGGTCGTTGCTACGGCGGCGGACGACCACGGACAGTGAGAACGCCAGATATAGAAGAACTTATCGTTAAAGAACTAGACCAGCGTTCTTCGGCAAACACTAGGGAATGGCCGCATGTGTCGGTGCGATTATCAGTACCGTACACAGAGTACTGACCGACGAATAGCTGCATCCGTACCGGTTTCAAAACGTTCAAGCTTTGGGGTCTGTGGATTACCAGCCACGTCTTAATTACTGCCGCTAATTTCTGTAGGAAGAATATGTCAATGTGGAGTTTTCGGCACTTGTGTTCTTTACGGACGAGGCTTTGCTTACAGAAGAGGGTGCGTTTAGTGCCCATAGTTCTTATTGGTGGGCTAGGGAAAACCCGCATTTGACCCGCCTGCAAGCACAACAGGTTTGCTTCTCCGCGAACGTTTGGGCTAACATAGTGAATACACTGCTGCAGTGTAGGCCTACTTTATCGTGACGTATCTGAATCGATGGCCAATCTATCGATTTGCCGTCATCGCTTGGCCGACGGGGCCTCTGACCTTTCATCCTCGATTTTTTTTATTTGGATCACCTGAAAAGTCTCGTTTACGCGACCCTTGTTGACTCGTGAAGTGCTGATCAACAAAGTAAACCCCGCTGCTTAAGCCCTTTGGCAAACGCCAGAAATATACCTCCAGCGAAATCTCTGCCACCCCTGTCGAACGTGTATAATGAGAATAGAGACTCTTTCAAGCAATTTTTTAAATAACGGTTTGATGTGTTGCTAGAAGTTGCACGATTCATTTAATAATGCAAGTCCGGAATGCAAGCGTATGTGCATGCTTGCACGTTGACGTGTATGTCACAAAATCTATGTTACTTCTCAACCACAGCTTATAGCACCATGGATTTGATACCAAAATGATCAATATTAAATCTCTCTCAAACAACCAATACGGATTCCGCATGTGCCGCTCCACCCTTGGAGCGCCGTGGAGCGAGTCAAACAGGCGGCTCGCGCCGAGCAGTGGCGGCCACTCTGGTCACGGAACTACATGCTATTGATATTGGACGTGCGCAATGCGTTCAACGCCGCCAACTGGTTGACAATAATGGGCGCGCTCGAGCAGAAAGGAATCGCCCCGTACCTGCGGCTCAAACTATCATCCTACCTCGTGTAGCGTACACCCTTAACGCAAGGCGAAACCGATACTATTACTGCGGGGTACCGCAGGGCGCGATACTCGGCTCAGTTCTATGGGACGTGGCATACGTTGGTGTCTTGCGGCTTGACGATCTGCCAGATGGGGTGGAGGCAATCGCCTGCGCGGATGATCTTGCACCGGTGGTCACCGCTCCCCCATGGACTATCCTGGAGTCCAGGACGAACACGGCGCTTGATCGTATAAACAGGTAGATAGCTGAGCAATACCTGGAGTTAGCACTATAAGGTCTCTTTCCTAACAGGCCGCAGGCGGACTGGGCTCTATCCCTGGAGCTCAACGGACACGCTCTCATGCTGTCCCAAGTACCTAAGAGTGACCCTGAACACAGGTCTAACTGGCCCGCTACACATCAGGCGAGTTACGCAAAAGGTGGCAAGAGTATCGGCCAACCTGGCCCGTATACTACCCCTGGAGGGAGGGGCGTGCGATTCCAAACGGCGCCTACGGCTGTTGCAGAAGCGGTCGCGCTCTATGGCTACACCAGTGTGGGTGGACTTAGCACTCAGGACGGTCATGGCCCGCCAGGTCCCTGCGCCGCTCCCAACATGGTGTGGCAATACGGGTTAGCCGAGCGTACCGGACGGTCTTCACGGACATCCTGCTTGTTCTCGCTAACCTGCTTTCATGGGACCTGCTAGCGGAAGAGAGGAGTAGGCGAAGATGTAAACGGGGAGATATTGTGGACTGAGACTCAAGAGGCCTACACTCGCCGCTTGGGCGGAGATGTAGACCCACCCGCCTGCCAGAGACACGAGAGGTAAGCGGACACGCTCCGTCATCACGGAGTTGCACAAGTGGCATACTGCACAGGGATCAATGACATACTATACTGCCCAGGCGCTGAGCGGACATGGCCAGTTCCAGGCGTACATGATGAAGATCGGGAAAGCAACGACGGACATATGCGTTCTCTGCGACACTGGGGTGTCCGATGATGCCGCGCAGATGACCGTCATGCACATGGTCGATTCGACGAATTACTGGGGTGCTGGCCTCAAATACCTCGACGGGCTCATGCGCGAAAAAATCCGGCTGGAGAATAATAGCCGGGTGCGATTCGTCGCCCGGATTTAACCCAGAAGGACTTACCTGCTTGGGACGCTAGAGACTAAGGAGAGGGTTAAAGCTTGAGGCTCCTCTCTCCTGGACTCGAGGTAATGGTTCACAATTCCGAACCAGGCGGTGGGCTCTAGGGGAGTGGTTTTTAGTGGGTAGTGCACTCGAATTAGAATGAGTACTCCCCCCCCCCCCGCGTTTAGCTCCACACAACCCGCCATTATATTGGCGGGTGTGCGTAAATGCATTTTCCACCCCTAAAAAAGTCACTCTCTGAAGCAATACAGGGTCTTTTGCTACCGCCTGAAGGCTAAATTCAAACATTTCCCGACGGGCGTTCATTTGCTGGAAACTCAACATGTTTTATTCAAAAACTTTACTGCCAGTCTTTTGAGGCATAACATACGGGTTACGACTACTACAACTGATTCATGAGATATTTCCAGTTTATCAGCTATCCTTTCTTGTAATAACTCAACGATTGTTGGGTATGCTAACGAATTTTTTAATGTTTTTTTGTGTTATTGACGTCAAAGGTTATCCTAAACGGGGATAATTTTCGGTCTCTTCACGTCCGTCGCGAAATCGGTGGTACCCCATATACACAGTATTTCGAGACAGACCTTGATGTCCATAAGCAGTTTGTAACATTCGCACTACTTCAAAATATCTGATTTGGTTTTAGAGCAGATCATTGTGCAGATGCGCTGCTCCGCCTTTTTTGGCTCCTTAAAATTCGTCGAACCTCGTCTTTTATTTCTATGAAACAAAATCAACAAAAAACAAGGCCACTGATTGGGAAATTTTGGTCGTGTGTTACTGGTTACTGGCGCTTCTAAGTAAAATAAACCTGAAGACCTTACTAGAACTTTCTGATCCATTCTCTATATAGGTCCTATACGGGACCGACACGATAGCTGCCCCAAACAGGGCAACTTATGTGTGCTAGCTGTTATGCTTGTGCTCAAAAAGCTTCTCCTCCTTTTTTTCTTCCCTGACGGGTTAACTATTGGCATAATCGTGATACCAAGCAGTGACCCCGGGTCTTAGTCGCAGAGCCGCCAGCTCCATTGAACCACTTACGAGAAATCAAAGTACACGGCATAAGTAATCCGCCCGTGTTACGCGTCAGTGCTCAAACGAGCACAGTCTTCAGCAGCTACGTATCCGTGTGGTGTTCCTTTAGCCGGAAAAGATTGACTAAAATTTCAGTACGTTTTAACACATATATATATATATATATATATATATATATATATATATATATATATATATATAACATATTGTGATGATTTATTATTCGTTTACAATTGATTTGCACACTCGGCAGTGCTCACCTTATATATATATATATATATATATATATAGGAAGAGAGATATATTATTGTCTATGGACCATATCTAAATATAAAACTTTTCCATAACCAGTTTGCAACTTCACCTTTAACGAGACACTTGTCCCTATATAATGCTAAACGGCAACGTACGCTGTTGGGAAACCATTTAGGAAATTGTTCTCAGAAAACACGACATCTCTCACACACACGGCTTGATCATAAAATAAGCAAAAGAAAATGCCTCCGGAGCCTATGTACATGTAAACACTTGTCAGACTAAACTTCTCTTGGAGAGGGCTTACACGGGATAGCAAATGACCCGTATTTAGAGGTCTAAAAGCTGTAAACATATCACCGGTTACTAAGTTAAACATCTTTGTTATTACTATAGCTATCGAGGCCATCGTCGTTGCACTAGCCATTTAGGTATGTGTTGCCACCGCATTAAGGTCGTAGTTCTCCTCAGCATAGGAACTTTTTAACAACCGGCATTAAATGCGCAACATTTTACAAGCATTTAAAAATGCAGGGCTAAGGCCCTAATTAGTATACATAAAGGAAAATGGTATCTTTTTACCGAGACCCGCAAGCTCTTGACGCACTCCTTCAGGACGGTATAGATTGTAGCAAAAGCCCTCTATCTGGATGCATGTAGATACACAGAAAAATAGACGAAGACATAGTTGAATTACCGAGAAATGGCAGGGACGCCTTTTCCATGGATTCGAAGAAATGCCAAGTGTTACCTGGTCTGGGAGGATGGGGAGGAATCCGGGTTTAGTGTGTTTGTGAGCCCCAAACTAGTCACGCAGGCTGCTAATGACGCATGCGTATTCTGCATTCCCGAAACCTTTCAGAAAACAAATATTTCTTCTGTCTATGAAACGGATGCTAAAAATATGAAATTTTTCAACAATCCGTTTGCAGCTTTACCCGAAACGAGGACACGCGCCTCTTTTTTCATTTTTAAACAAAACATATTTGGTGACTATAATAGTAGTAAAACTAGTAATAGAATATGTTAATGCTAATACATATATATATATATATATATATATATTTTTTTTATTTTTTTTATTTTTTTTTCGTGCTCTACATTTGATAGTAATATTATTAGCTTTACTTTAACGTTACCAGTAATACAAGTTTTTTTTTTATATATGAAACTAGTATTATCAAAGGTACGAGGATATCTGTGTTACCTATCCCAGTTTTTAAGTGTATTGATAGTTTTGCCTAAAATCGAACAAGTGGCACAGCTGCTCCAAGCGCTGAACAGAAACCCGAGTCTTGAGAATCACAAACCAAAGAAGGTAAAGAGTTTGTAGGTGCAGACCCCGCCCTATCTCAGCTTGCTTAAGTAGTAGATGCAATCGATTGGAGAGCTCGACTGTAGTCGCAGTGCTTCAGTAGTGTTTGAGACTCGTTCTGAAAACGCTTATCGGGTGCTCAGTCTCAGCTGCACCACATCAGCAGGGTACAATCGTTGGAAATGAATAGCAAACTGAACGCTCATGAGTCACGGTAGAACGAAGTGACGCGCGTACCTACAAAATCTGAGGTCACGTTTTACAGTGAATATTTCTGTAAATCTATAAAAAGAAGAATTCCTTACAAGGGGATCGCATAAGCTTAGTTTGTACAGCGCTGCCTCTGTCAGATAGCGAAAAACTGAAGACAGCTCTGAAGAAATGAATATCACCTGATGCTAGACGTCATCTTGGCGAGGATTCGGGAGTATTTTTACTTACAATGAAATAGCCGAGCATCTGAATTGCCAGCCCTACGCCGGACAACCATGTTTCCGACATTTATGCTATCAAGATTTACAAGATTACTGAATGTGGTAATGTTGTCCTAGCCCTGACGTAGTGTAGCCGACGCATTGTAAATCAAACACTACGACTTGCATCAAGCCTCGGCAGCACCCTCGGCGCCTTTCTACTCGAGCGCCCTCACTTGAGTAAATCTTCATGTATTCTTTGTTAGGGCACTGGTGCTAGAATAGTATATCTGAACGTTGTTGAAATATTTGCCCTAAGGATGAAGTGTGCATGAGAAGGGAGGTTGTATGGAGGCATTTGTACGAAGGTCAAATAAGAGAAAGAGGCGTCCAACAGCAACCAGCCCCGATCGGCCAACACCCTAAACCTTTTTCTGACTGACCCTCAGCCAACATTTAACGTCCACGGTTTTGCTTTCGCATTGCTTCGTAAGACGGCCCCCATAAATACAAATGTGCAACGGTGGGAATTGAAACCCGTGCACCTGTATGTCTCGTCCGGTCGCGAGGCGCACGCAAATGCACCACGCGACCAGGCTAACATCCTGCGTTAGTAGCAGCAGCGGTAATAGAAGTAGAGCCAGGTCGTTTACCGTGGATGCGTCACAGCTAGCAGAGTTTTTTGAATGGGAACTTTTTGCAACATGCTAGAAACTGGCACAGGAAGCCTTGCACAACACGCAAAGATAGAACGTCATTAAGGACTTCGCAGCGATCGTCATCAAATAGAAAACCCTTGTACAGAACGCGATAGACAGTCTGCCCACGCCACTCTAAAATTAACAACGTTTTCAAGGACGTTATTGTTTTAATTGTAAATCGTCGTCCGTTTTCCCTACGAGCTTTGGATCGCCGTGCGGCATTCCTCCAATGCATCGGGGGCCGAACATGTTGAGATATCTGTAATAGATACACAACACCGGACTGTTGAGATAACCCAACAGTCCTCGATCAAGTTGGCGACACGCCAGTAAATAAAAACCATGACTTGCGCACTGGTCCCCTAGACCACGCGACCACCTGATAGATAGCCTAAGCAAACGAAACCAAAAAGCAATGAGAAGTAATGCAGCCAGGCCACCCTGGATACTGAACCAATACCCATTGACATAAAAAATGTACAGCTTCAAACGCAGCCTGCCCGTGTATCGCGCACAAGTTTTAGGGGCTGATTGAAACAATACCGCTACCGTATTGTACAATTGACAATGCTGGCTCTACCGTATACAGCACGTGTAACTCTAGAGCAGCCGACTAACTAAGGCACTGTTACAAAGACGGTGTTTTTCTGAATAACCGCTACCTAAGCGTTAAATGTCGTTCTGTATTATGATGACTTTATTTTAAGCGAGGAAAAAGCTCTGTAAAGGTAGGCTAGATTTGAGCAGTATTGAGGAACGTACTAACTTCTCGCCTCGTTCTGAAGCCTTCAGCCGATAACGTCCGCATCGAGTCCTACACTACTCGTACCGGGTGCGCGCATAGAAGCATATTCCCTCTCAGCACCGAACAAATGCAGTGCTAGGTTGACATTAAGGTATGCTGGTCTTACCTGCGTATTCAAATGGAATTTCGGTATCTTGGGCAGAATACGCAGCGATATTTACGCGAAGGCGTGCGCGGCGTATACGCGTTCACACAATTGGAGCATTCGCGTGCACCCCAAACTAAAATAAAACCACATACTCCCTCACTTGAAGAAAATCACAAGCAAAGCGTAGACGATAATGCACGAGACGAGAAGAGAGCATTCACACATGTTTACGCTAGATAGGGCACAATAGTTGGGCCGTGGCTTGCGGGGGGGGGGGGTCGTGGGGCACGAGGGTGTAAGCCAGGTCATCACCATCTTGCATTTCGTCACAGACATCGTCAACATACGAACGTTCTCATCATGTCGCCGTGGCGAATCGTAGCTATGTGTCGCCCCTCGTACGAGTCTGGCCGACGTCGCCGCTTACTAAGGCAGCGACGACGACGACGCCCACGCTAGCGGTCATATCGATGCCCACCGAACCCAACCAGCTGGTGGCGCTGTACACTCCAGCTAGCTACGAGCCCGTCGGCAGTAGATTCGATAGATGCAGCATCGACACGCTTAGTGGTAGAGTGCAAGAACAGCGGACGGCACTCCCGCTACGCTCGATACGAAAGCGACAGGATAGACTGGGAACTCTTGGCTAGCCGTTAGATACCGCGCGCCGTGCAGAAGGAAGAACGGAAACATTATATACAAATACAGGGTCTACCGTCTAAATTAGCGTGTCCTATATCGCAGTTTTTTGAGCTTGTGTCAATATATATATATATATATATATATATATATATAAATATAAAAACGTGCACTTTTGCGTAAATCGACACGGACGCCCGATAAACGTTTCATTTTATTCTAATATTAAATATAAGACCTGTCCTCGCTAACAATGTTTTTAATTCGTGATTTTAACCATAGGCAAGCCCATGTCGAAATGCCCTTATCCTAATGGTTAAATGCTTTAATAATAGCAGCAGTGGGCAAATCTACGTTAGCATAGTAGGCTAACGAAATAAAATCAGGGCTATGCGGCCGTATGTCCTTGCCCCGAAATATGCGCATATGCTCAGATAGCTACTTCTGTACCAAACGGCGGGTTTGAGCGTCTGCTTCAGTGGACACCACACTGAGAACGTAAACACTAGCCGGAAATTTGTTTTTTTTTCCCACAATGGGGCATAACTTGGATTGATGGCAAGCAAGCAATTGCCGTAAACATTTTCCCGTCAGAAGCAAAACAAAAACAACTTACTACTGCTCATAAATCGCTGCTTTGCGCTCATCTTCCGAAGGTGACGCGTTATCTCCTGCCACAGTTAATACACATTCAAGTTCAACTTTTATATTTGACACATGAACTTTTATCTGCTATCCTAGGGTTTAGAATACATTTACGTACGACTGAGAGAAAGCATAACAGGATTTGGTAAACCCCCTAACATGCCAACGCTCAGACAGTGTGGGACTTAGCCACCTAACGGCAAAGTTGGCGCTTGACAAAAATCGAGCCGACGGATTTAGGCAATACCCACTAAAACCCTACATATATAGACGGCAGTGCCTACATATATGTATCCTCCTTAAGATGACTCTCCGACCTGCGGGATCCTTAACGCAAAAGAGTAACTACACACAGGTGGCGGGGAAGTCTCGGAAATTTTAAATCTTTAGGTCCTGCTTGTCGAGTCGCGCCTTGGCAACAACTCTCGGACGCTCTCCACCACTTTCCTTCTTCCTGCCTCTTCCTTTGCTTTCATGATCCGTTGAATAGGCTTTGCAGCCGCGTGCCAGAGTTTGACCGACGTAAGCATGTACGTGACTAGCTCTCCCAGCGTGTTCTTTCTGGGCAAGCCTCGTCTGGTCTCGGTCCATGCGGCGCATCGCAATACTGTATGTTCCGAAGTGTCCACCTCGTCACAGTACAAGCACTGCGTTGTCTCAGCCTTTCCTATCCAGTTTAAATACACCTGGAAATCGCCGTGACCCGTGAGGACCTGGGTCAGGTGGTATGTGAGACGGCCCCCGGGACGATTCATCCATTGGCGAATGTTCGGAATGAGGCTCCTCACGAGCGCCCCTGGTTGCCCGTTCGGGATGCTATCCCACTCCTTCTGCCACCGATCGAGTGCCACCTCGCATTCTTGTACGAGCTCCCTATCTGGGTTAACCCACAAGCGCCGACGTTCGGCTGTTTTTAGGTCCCAGGGCACCGTGTCCGCCAGCACGAGCGAGGCCGCCGTGCTGATGGTGCGATACCCCCGAATGATACGTAGGGCTCCGATCCGCTGGACCTTCCTCAGACTCTTTTTAGTAGCGCCTGTGTCCATTGTAGGCGACATCCAAACGGGCGAGCCAAAAAAGATGATCGACTCAGATACGGACATCAGAAGTCTCCGGACGCTATCTCTTGGGCAGCACGTGTTGGGCAATAGACGAGCGATGTCATTAGCCGCCTTTTGCGCCTTCCCAGCCGCAATCCTTACATGAGGAGTTCCTCGCAATCCTCGGTCTAAGTGTATGCCCAGGTATCTTGCCGTGTCCTTTAGCTCAATTTTTACGCCCGACAGCGTGAGCTTTATAGGAGCACATTTCTTCTTCCCGATGAGTAGAATAGCTTTACTCTTCTGTGGTGCGAGTGTTAGGCCGGCACCTCTCATCCACTTATCGACATCCGCCAGCGCAATGTTGGCGTATGTCTTTAGCTCTATCTTAGTTCTGGCCCTGATTGTCACAGCCAGATCATCCGCGTACGCGACTTATTCCACTCCCGGTGAAAGATGTTGGATGTTCAGGACGTCATCGTATGCCAGATTCCAAAGAAGAGGTCCAATGATTGAACCCTGCGGCACTCCGGCTGTCATATCCACCTTGGTACGCCCATTCTCTACCCATCTATTGCTCAGGTAGTCGGAAACCAACCGCACCAGATATGGTGGGACATTCTTTCGCTGGAGCGTCTCGAGAACCACTTTACATGGGATACTGTTAAACACATTTTTTACATCTAGCAACACCACTAGGAACAATTCCCTGGTTTTCCAAGTAGATTTCTTGTTAAGTTCGGCCTTTGCCACCACTTTGTGAATGGCCGACAGAACAGACCTGTGCTTTCGGAATCCGAACTGCATTGTTGATAATAGTTTATTTTCCTCGGTAAAGATCTTCAGCCGATCCTCCATAATGGCTTCTACACCTTTGGCTAAAGTGCCTAACAGGCAGATCGGGCGGTGTGTCCCGTTGCCTCTGGGTAGTAGTACTACCTCGGCGGCCTTCCAGCTCTCTGGAAGCTTACCCGTACAAAAGATCTTTGTGATGATCTTCGCCACAAGTAACGAATACTCTCTGGAGAGGAATTTCACCGCTTCTGGCGGTATTCCATCCAAGCCAGGCGCTTTTTCAAGCTTAATCCTGTCTGCCGCAGCTAAAATTTCGCCCGTAGTGACCTCGGGGACGTCGCCATCTGGTAAAGTCTCAAATTATGTTCAATCGAAATGCGGGTGCTGTGGGAAAAGAGTGTTAATCACCCGAAGCTTCTCGTCCTCCTCCAGATGCTCACGCTTTGCTCCACCTATCTTGACCCTGGCGATTTTGTATGGCTTGCCCCAAGGATCCGACTCTAGCTTCTCGACCAAATCGCACGAAACAGGCTTCCTTGCTTTTGCTAATCTCTCTTCGCAGGCAGCCCTTCGCCTTTTTATACTCAATTTTCAGTTGGCGAGTTCGCTCGGAGTCCCCTTCACTTCTACGCGCGCGGGTGTAGATACGTCTGTACCGCATGCACTCTGTACGAGCCAAGGCAATATCATTGTTCCACCAGAACACTGGCCTCGGTTTTACGCTAGGTCAAGCTGGAGGAATAAATGCTTTTTGGCACGCCCTCTTCAGTAAACTGTATACGTCGTCTGCTGTTTGCGGCATTCCGTCGCTCTCCAGCAATCCTTCCCACGATTCCTTTAACAGTTCATTACTTTCTATGCGCCGCACATGTCGCCAGACTTGAAATCGTGTCGCCTCCCTGCTGCTAGCTCCCTTCACCTTGAACTCGATGCAGTAGTGATCGCTGAGGTTCTCTTCCTCGTTTAGCACTCGCCACCCAACAATCTTTTGCGCCTGCGATGCCTTGCAGATTGTAAGGTCAATCCGGGATTCTCTTCCCTTGAGCAGTACGTAGCTTCACCATTGTTCCAGGTCACTATGTCCTCTCTGGCTAACCATTCCATAACAGCTTGCCCCCTTCTATTAATTTCCCTCGAGCCCCACACAGCCGAAGCAGCGTTGAAGCCACCGGTAAAGATAACTAGCGGCTCCAAGCTGGCCCGCGCCGACATTGTGACGTTCTCAAGTAGCTCCTGCAGGTCCGCTAGTATACCATTGGGGCTACTATAACAGGAATAGATGCGACCCAGGCCTTTGAGTTCAACCCAGGAGAATCCTTTGCCGCTTCCTTTTCCAGCTACTTTATATTTCCGACTACTTTTACTCTCTACGATGCAGCTGGCCCTACCGTCGTCAACCGTCCATACATGCGCCTTGCGCTTGGCAAGGGTAAGATTGGGCTCGCTCAGAAGGCATAAGTTTGCCCTACGGCGTCAAGCAATCGTTTCAAGCATATGATGGGCACCTTTGCTACGGTTGCAGTTTAGTCCTGTTTACTGGTCATCATTTTTTCGTGGCTTCGACAACATTCTCCGAAACGACAAGCCTAACGTCTCCGCTTCCAAGCTGCTGCCATTGTTTCACCTCTATCCCATGCTTCTTGATATCGAGCCTCTGCTGAAGCCCCAGAATATCCGCATACGAGGCTGTCCCAGTCTTTTTCAGGACGATAATAATAATAATAATTCTAATTTTATTAATCAATTTATATTACAATCCTGTGTAAGGACGATTGAAGTGGTAGTTTTCTCCTCCTTGCCCCACCTCTTCTTCTTCTTCTTCGTGTCACTGCCGTTCTGGCCGTCGACACCAATTACCTTGCGTCCATTCTTACTGGTAGTCAGCCCGAGGTGAATCCCGATCATTAGCTTTATGGAGAAGGCTCTTAAAAAGAGCGTTCTCTTTAGCCAGGTCATGGCTCTCTGGGGAGGCGGAGAGCAATTACAGCCCGTGTAGTTACTTCACCTTCATCACCCCTCTCCGTGACACAACAAGCCACGATCTCGCCGACCTTCTAAGCTGTTTCGGACCTGAGGCCACCGAACTGCACCGACATGTTGTCCCACGTCACAGCATCGTCCTTCGAGCCCTCCCGAACTACTAGTAGTCGCATCGGACTATCTTTAACGATACTGGACTTGTGCAACTTGGTGTGCGTGTACACCTGTTCATGCCAGTTGGTCTTCACAAGCGTAGACAAATCATCTTTCGAGTTACAGCCGAAAATCATTTTATTGATTTCGTTGACTGGGTCTTTCGCAACTTCTTTTATCGAGAAAGGGTTCGTCTCGCAGGTAGCATTGACCATCTTGGGACGTTTCTTCTCGCAGATGCAGTTACTGAGGAAATCCGGCGTGGTAGAAATCCGTTTAGCTCTATCTTCTAGCATCTCCCTTTCTTTTTGGTCGTCCTCTTCTTTTCTCATGGCGACCTTCATTTCTGCCAGCAGAGGGAGCATCCTTTCCTTGATAGTCACATGTACATTTTTGGTGCCAATGACCTCTTTGTACGCGGCCTCAACCACAATCCCGAGCTGTTTCAGCGGTCCATTGTAGTTGACATCCAAAAGGGCGCCTTGGGGTAGCACCGTGCTTGCCTGACTGTTTTCCTCCTTCTTCTTTCCCCTTTTTGGTTTTGTGGTCACTTTCTCCTCTTTGCCTTTAACTGTGGTTCTCCCTTTATCCGCAGACTTCTTTTCAGTCGCAACAACGGCGTCCCCGTTGACGTCCATAAAGGCCTCTTTCTCCTCCACTTCTCCCATTATCTTGTTCGGCGGCGCCCGAAAGGACGACATGACACTCCCTTATTCGACCGTTCCACCGTCCAACCACCACTTATGGCCTAACTACCAAAGTCGATGCAAAACGGCAATCCCTGGCAAAACTCGCAAAATAAATCGGTCGGTGACTATGAGAGCAGTATTGCGGGATACCGAAACCAGATCGGATCTAGGTCGCAATGCCCACTTGATGGACCGCCTCACAGGTCCGCGCTGAATGCGCTCGTTTGCACTGTCCGTCGGACTGCGCGCGAAGATGAGACGGCTTCGTCCTCTTTCGCACGCAGCGTTCGGCCAGAGCGAGACACAACTCTCCGCTAAGCCCACACCGTTAGGCACGGCGAAACCAAAATGGCGGCAACCACACGGTACTGCGCTAACCCGTGGCTGACGCCCAAGTGTACACAAACACCACAGAAACGAAAACCACGTAGCTCACCCGCTCGCGGGACTCCGAGGGAGAGATTGGACAAATACTTAGCAATATTTCTTTCACAGCTTCCTGGCAATTGCACCGCACACGCGACCAGAACTTACCCTAGTTTGTATTCGTAGTAAACCTTCTGAGAGTCACAAAGTTCACGAAACTTCACCAACAGTTCTCCGTTTGTGCACAAAGTGCTCCTAATCACCAAGTCTACCTGTTCCACATAAAGAAACGGATGAAGGAGTCTCCCGTAAAAATATCCGACGATATTTTCCGGGACCGATCTCACATGCGTCCGCACCGTTCGTCTGCTAGACGAGACTTACGGTGCGGTGAGACTGCGACCGCTCTGCCGCTCTTAGCACGATCGGCACCATCAGTGTCAGCTGCACAGGTGAAGATGATGCTAAAGAGAAGGGCGGCAAAAGCATGAGCCCTCGGGGTTCTGGTCTGGTGAGTCCGCACGCGTGCGCAGATCCTCAAGCAGATCTGATCTCAACGAGACATGGCCATCTCTCACGGTTTTTGTTTGTCTATGCACTCAATTTGTTGTTTCTCTCTTTCTTTTCATGCTATTTATTCCTCTCTCTCTGTCACTAATTTGTCTGCCTCTTCAACTGTGGGTCGCTCTCTCTCTCGCTCTGGCGATTTGCCGCCGCCACATTTAGTTACCCTATGCTGAGCTGCCCTGCCTCGTTAAGTCCCCTTAGATTCTTTCCTGCTCAATTTCTATCTATGTGTTTCGAACTGTCTATCTTTCACACGGTATCTCTCTCTCTCTCTCTCTATATATATATATATATATATATATATATATATATAACATAAATTATTGTTACATAAAAGGGTGTGTGGTACAGTCCTCATAGTCACTCATGCACTGTTATCAGTATACGTACTTCTAAAAGAAAACCGTGACTAAAAAAAAATATATCGTATATATATTAGCAGACACGGGCAATAGCCTTTTCTGCAAAATTACCTGAATAGTTATAATTGTTTGAATTTATGTAATAATGGAAATGTCAAGCTCAATGAAGAGTTATTGAACTTAAATAAATTTGCCGCCCGGAGAGGTCGGTCCCATAAAAAATATTTATATATATATATATATATATAGGCGAACGTATGTATGGCTAGCTGGGGCGGGGCGGTGGAAAAAGAGAAGGAAAGCGGCAAGCAAGCGAATTGTCTAAGCGACCGTTGTTGTTCAAGTCTTTGTATAAGTGGTACCAGCTATTAGTTATTTTTTGTTGTTGTTATTGTTATCATGGGAGTGGCAACAGAAATCATGGCGGCAGCAGAAGCAGGAGGAAACTATCGCAGTACTGTGAACGGTTGGGGTGGTCTACTCAGGGTGGTGGCTTTCATAGTTTTCTGGAGTGGTCATACGGCTGTATAGGTGGAGGCAGGTACGTAGGTGAGTCGATCGGCCGGTCGGTCGCGTATCGATTATCGGTTTGGCGCTTCGCATTCGTTCGATTTGCCGTGAAGCCAACCATTGTTCCGGCGACTGCCCATCCGCCGATTGACTGGTGTTGTTGTAGCTGCTGCGGCTACTGTTGTTGCTGGTGTTTTTATTGTTGTTGTTGTTATTGTTGTTGTTGTCGTTAATATTATTATTGTTGTTGTTGTTGTCGCTGCTGGTCGGTGTTATTGTTGTTGCTGTTGTCATTGTCGTTGGTGGTAGGTCAACAGACACATCCAATACAGAACCACACACGTACTCACACCTCATATGGTGTACCTCTACCTGCACTCACCTTGTCTTACATATCGAAGTAATCAGAGCAATTGTTTGTTTCATCAAAGTATACATGCTTTACATATAGCAGCGCAGATGGGGGTGGTGGTACGCGCAGGTGGTGTGAGACAGCGTTGAAACGCTATGCGCTGAAACCAGCCGGCTCCAGAGACATCCGCTTG
This sequence comes from Dermanyssus gallinae, assembly GCA_003439945.1. Classification (NCBI taxonomy): domain Eukaryota; kingdom Metazoa; phylum Arthropoda; class Arachnida; order Mesostigmata; family Dermanyssidae; genus Dermanyssus; species Dermanyssus gallinae. The sequence goes on from QVRM01004443.1 coordinate 54,584, forward strand.
AAGCTGCTTAATCGCTCAGACCCTTCCTTTGACCTCCAGAGTCTAGCGATTGGCGCGTGGAGAACGAAAGGGAAGCCGACGGGGAGCTAATAGTTTTGATACATCGTTTCAACTAGCTAACACTAGACTAACTAATAAACCCGATTTTATATTACAAAGCCTCTTGTTTACTTAAGCGACATGCTCATTACAGGCAGAGACTTGGCGAAAAACGCATGTATCACCTCATATACACAAATGTACATATTTATATGTGTTTGTACGTATATTGTTGTTTCTTTGTACTACTTGGAACACAACATATATATATATATATATATATATATATATACAAAGACGGACTGGAAAATACGGCATTTATCAACGAGGCACAAGTAAATTACGCGTTAATTGGCGTTTATTGTTCGATTTTGGTTAAAAAACTGAAGAAAACCAAGTTCGGCTATCTTTAAGGAGCTGGAAGTGAAGGAGCAAATAGAGGCATTTGTAGAAGGAGGCAAATGGAGTTCTGTTAAAAACCAAATTAATACATGTTCTAAGGGTCACGAGCTGCTAATGGTAATCAGGCAGTGCCCAAAAACACTGTGTGTATGTGGCAGCGTCTATTTTGCGATCCATGATGAAAGACCCCGAAGATAATTCCCGCGAGGCAAGGCATTCAAAGTCAATAACACAGGAGATTTTATATAAATATATGTACAGGAATCTAGACAGCGTTATAAAGTGCTATTTCAAGATATGATGTGCTGATACGCCTGCATATGTGCACGCATGCAAGCATATATATATATATATATATATATATATATATATATATATATAAAATATTGTGATGATTTATTAGTCATTTACAATACGTTTGCACACTCGGCAGTGCTCGCCTAATATATATATATATATATATATATAAAAGTGTCTTTAGCTAAGTACATACCAGTCTAGTTTGTGTTTGTGCAAATTGCGCTCTAAGGATATCGCCCCACTAGAGCCTAGAAGCAATAGTTGCAGCAATGCTAAGGGGCGATGGTGACTCTGCTGGTTACGTTCTTAGCAAACGTGTACGCACAGCAGGGGGCAAGAGAGAGAGAGAGATAGAGAGACAGAAAATGAGAGATATTCAGTAGAAACGAGCCCGTTTGAATCGTCTTCTATCTGTTCAATTCAACGATTGACGATATAGCGAGGCGGCATTCGGCGATGCCCAGAGGTGGATGTGCGGGCAGCTACTGCGTGTGCGGGTTGTCGCTGGCTATGGCACTGTGGCGCACCAACGATCTCAATGGGAGTTTTTGCCGTTTGCGCTTCCTTACGAGAGTGAGTGTGCCTCCACTTCGGCTCGTTTCTCCACTCTTTCGCCTGCTCGTTTCATTTCCCTTGCCTTTCCACACTGACCCCCCCCCCCCTTCCTCCTACACTGACTTCAAGGGTCCGAGGCCACTCCACACTAACCCCGGGCCAAGCTGGGTTTTTTCGACGGAGCCGCTGCTAAACTTCCCGCCGGTTCGTTGGCTCGTTCGCTTGCTCGCTCGCTCGCTCGCTCGCTCGTCTGCCTGCTGACTGAGTTCGTTGTGAGTGCTTTCTGTTCTCCCAGGTTTCCTTCACAGTTCTTCTTGTCGTCCTCTTTTCGTATGCTTTTTCCTTTCTGACTGCTTCGTCGCATGCGTCTTGGAGAAGCTGTTTCAGAAACCTGGTGATGGTGGTGGTGCTGCCGCCGCTGCCCCTTTTGAAATGAAAACAACAACAACTGCAACAGCAACAACAACAACAACAACCGCAACAGCAGCAGCAACAACAACAACAGCAACAACAACAACCGCAACAGCAGCAACAACAACAATGTCCCACTCCGACCACAACAATGTAATGTGTCGTCTTCATTTCAGGGCCCATCGCTAGGTACACAGTCGAAGCGGCAGTCTGTCAGTCAGTCAGTCGAACACGTCGATGACGGCGACGCAATTGTGCTGCTTTCATCTTTCTCGTCGTCGCAAACGCTCGCCGCCAAAACGCCCCCAATCACCCGCCAACTTCCATCGTCGACATCGTCGTTGTCGTCGATTCCCCCCCCCCCCTCTAGGTCATGTATACCTTTTCATCATGTAACTCGTCGACAATAACGGGAAGAACTCTTCGCAGTCAAGACGACAGAATCGCTTTGTAGTGGTTCTCTACTGTCATAGTTATTGTTGTTGTTGTTGTTATCGTTACCGTTGTTGCAGATGTTATTGATGCTGTGGCGCAGTTTAGTACTGCTGCAGCTGCTGTTGTCGTCGTCGTCGTTGGCGGCGTCGCTAGTTGTGTCATTGTTGGTGCCGTTGTTGCTGAACCGGTCGGCGCCCAAAGGCATTCCCAGCATAGTAAGTACATTGCGTACAATTTGCTAGCAACTCTAGCTAGAAACGATTCCACCGCACGGCTATCTACATACGGCCACGGCATACATTATTTGTACATAGATACATTCGTGTATGCATAATAGGTCTGGCGACTGAAAGTGCTTATAGAATCGTAGTAGAATCGTAGCTAGTTTTAGTATTGTAGTAGTAATAATAGTAGTAGTAGTTGTAGTAGCGTCGAGCCCTGTGACGTGGTGCGTTCGCCCGCGTCTCGCGATCGGAGGAGACACATAGGTGCGCGGGTCCGAGCCCCACCGTTGCACATTTGTATTTGTGGATGTCCGTCTATGAAGCAATGCAAAAAGCCGTTCCGTGGTATATATACTAATATATATTTATTATATATTAGTAGTAGCAATTGTTGTTGTTGTTGTTACTGTAGTACTGGAGCACTGCTAACCGTAGTATAGATAACAGTATTGCTGACAACAATGCCGCGTAAGTCGATAGTAGACCGAGACCGTTTAACGATGTGATTGGTAAGTACGACGGTTCAGACGTCGGAAGTGAGAAACCGAGTTTGAGTATTGTTTTTCTCTCGTCGACAATGGCTCATTTAAAAGTGTGAAGATCGTCATCGATGAGATAGCGCGCGTATAATTTCGCTTACGCATGTACTTCTGTTGTATCTGTTGTTCAAAGCTGCTGTCAATTACGAGCAAAGAACAGACATATGTATTCGAACGAAAGCTTTCTGTTGGAAAACCCGCCCGACTGACCCTTTACGACAGTGACCCACAGGTTTAGTTGGCGGAAAACCGAAGAGCGCAAGAACATTTAAATAGTATGATTTCTGATATAATCAGCGGTAACCGCTCGCAAACGTTCATGAGAATCGAACACACAATTGCATCTACGCTCTATAGCAGGGACAATTCGCCGCCATATCGTCAGAAACAAACTTGACGACAACCATGAGATAACGGTCGTTCAACCGTCAACCATGAGATAACGACTACTCCCGCCCTGGCCCCGCGCTTACAGGATCTTGGTTGGCGGATGATCATGGTTCTCGTCGATCATCATAATTATGATGCTGATGACGATGATGTTACCAATTACGATGGCAACGCTGATGAAGAAGACGGTGCGTCCTGTCACAGGCTTGTTGGCCAGTTGCTGTGTGTCCCTGCCGTCCTTGCTGTGCGATGCGATGTCTAATTACAAGCGAGGAAGTGGGAGGGGGAAGGGGGTAACGTGACTAGGCAGAGTGGCATGGACTGTTACTAGCTTGCCCAGTTCCACTCAATGACACGGTGGCGGTGGCAAATAGCTCCGCCTATTAGTAGCGAACGCGTTTGCCAGAGCAAGACTCTGGGTGCAACGGGTGCACAAGGTCTGCGACCTATGTCACTGTTTGCCAGACTCTGTCATGATGGGCATTCTGGCACGACCTTGTCAACCGTCCGACAAACCGCAGTGTATCATATCAATGCACTCGTTCTAGTTACGTCTCTATGGAGCTATGCTACCGCTATATATATATATATATATACGTTGTACGTGTGTGTGGGAAGATGATATGGAGAAGGATGGATTTATTAGTTGCCTGACATGTATACTTAAATACGCATGTCACTCTTTTATATACAGGGCGATTAGAGCTGCAGACAGGTTGAAATATCTAAGGTTTACCCAACAGTCCCTATGGTAGTATGTCGCTAGCTCTTAGCGGTATGATTTAAATGTGTGTATTATAGTAGTACATTTTATATCTTATATGCATGTTACTATAAGTCTGTATGGATATATATATTATATATATATGTGTATATGCATGTAATGTCTATATGTGTGTATCGGGTTAGTCAGAAATGCCATTTTAGTTAATAATATGTACATCGCCGCATCCTACAACATTCTATAAATTTTATCCAACACTTTCACAATGAAAAATTTCATCCAAGGAGGGATGTCTTGACGGCGTATTTTAAATTCAAGTTTTGAAAATCGTTTATTCAACGGAACAGCATTTTACAACGCTTTAGTTTTCATCCAACATCCAACAAACACACACAGGGCGCTAGCCTCACATACTATACACAATAAAAGTGCCGTACATAACAAACTGCATAGTGCACAAGATTTGAAGCATATAAATAGCGTCGCGAAGCCGTTGATACATGTCTATAAATATATATATATATATATATATATATATATATATATACTCCTAAAAGATATCAGAAAACGTAAAGAAAACGTTACGCACAGTCGGCGTGAGGCTATGTTTTGAGACAGATGGTGTACTTGGGCCTTTGTGAGGGGTTCGTGGCTTCTAAACAAGCGTTAAAATTAATTATAAAAAAAATATATATATATACTCCTTAAAAATAGAAAGAATACAGCATTGTTAAAACATATCTACCTTAAAGAGTTTCTAAGTCACCCGCATCATATAGCAAATAATTTAGAAGTAAAATGTTTACGTCATGAACAAAGGAATGCAAAGTAATAAGATTTCTAATCTGTTTAGAAATAAAAGTCCAGATGCCTGGCAGTCGGCACGCAAGGATGTCGTCATTAAGCTTTAAAAATGCAAGCACTGTGTTGAGAGATAGAAGCGAGTGAAAACGGGGTAGATACCATTGTTTGCGAGAACTTGAAAGCAACGTAGCAACCTGCAACGTGTTTTTTTTCAATATAGAGTAGGTATTGAAAAACGCAAAGGTCATGAACCAAATTCCCACGCCTTCTGAGAGCAAAATAACTCCAAGTGCACTGTTCTGTGTTACTCTAAATCCACATTAGAATTCTATAGTACAGCACTGGTAGAAGCAAAGCTTTGTACCCTTGAAATAGACCTGCCGTAGAAACTCTTCAGAAGGACCTTCCGAAAAAATGTAAGAAAAGGTAAACTGTCTTCTATCACAGAGATTGCAAAAACTTTGCTTGGTCAATACGTCAGTGGTGTTTCTGCTGCTCTGAAATCTATCATAGAGTTGCTTGGTATCGTGCTAACACGCTGAGTTTTTTTATAGTGCATGTAAAAATAAATACAATGCATGTAAAAAACAAGAACGTGAAGTCGGTGTCTGGTCTGTAAACCAATCACTTTTTCTTTTTGGAATATTTTGTTTTGCTTTCCATTTTCTGGCTTCTTTGCGGACGTTAACCGCGCTTTTACTCCGTTTCCTTTTCTTCTTCTTCTGCTGCTTATAATTGCAATTATTATTTTTGTTCTTGTCAACGTCGTCTGCCAACTTCGCGACGTTATTTGGCTGGTTCCTTCGCCCACGAAATGGTGACGGTAAGACGTCACCAACCAAGGGGTCGACAGCTGGAAAAACCTGTTCTTGACTATTTGGTTTACCTTGATTGCGTTATTTGCTTTTGCCGTTGCACGAGAGCGCTTTGCTTTGGTAATGCTTGACCCTAGCATGAGTGACGATTGCACGCAATGCGTGCAACTACAAGACGTACGACTCTACAACCATCAACGCGTTTCTACTACAGGTTCTGCACTACTTGCGGCAAAAACACAACAGCGCCGCTGTTTATAGTATCGCCTGTAGTAGTCCGACCTGACCGACATTTTAAACACAAAGATAAGTTCACCATGCTGCGCAGCAAGCGAAAGGTAGGCCACTCGTAGCTCATCAACATATGAGTTCTAAGCGATCTGTATGCTGCATTGTTAGCAGATATCTGCATGGCGAGTGCCAACTGGCATCTGTACAGCTTACTACCGGGGTCCGCATTAGTTGTTTTTTGTTTGTTGTGTGAAATGCAGTGCGGCAGCTAATACTAACTTTGTGCTACTAATTTGAAGTATGGAGCTCCACTGTCTGCACGTAAAGTATTTCCTCGAAATCTTTCAAAATTACAGACTTGTCTTTGTTTCCCAAAGTTATGATCACTCAAAACACTTGACACAATTATACTGTCTTTAGTTGGATTGCCATCTCCATTGCGTCAGTCTCCTTCTCAGAGCAAGCGCTGAATTTTCAAAAAATGGCAAAAAATGGCAATTCCACACACTGGTTACGTTGCGCTAAACGTAGCAGGATATATATATATATATATATATATATATATATATGGCACATATCAAACCACTGCCGCAACGAACAACGGCGGTTGAAATAGCAAATGCAGCAAGAGACTGTCTCACATGTAAGGCCACGGAGCAAGCTCCGACACAAGTAACCATCAATTGCATCAGGTGCGTGCACCTTTTGGACATGGGACTGGCGTACAGTACGTGGGCAGCTCCAACTATTTTCACGCGCAGCGTCTATCAGCCCCCAGCCAGACTTCTCGCACAGCCAAATTCTGATGTGTACAGATGTGCCTCCTGCCGTGTTAGTTGCCCACTGGGAGTCGGCACTTTTCCTTCGGTTCATTCAGTTTTAAAAAAGCTTGGCTGACCGGGCGCTTCCAATGATCTTCCAAGTTGCAGTCTTGTTAAGAATAAGCCGGTTGACTTACACATGAGAGTTCGAAGCCAGCTGCATCTCCGCTAAGACTGCTGAGTAATCCCTCAGTAAAGAAGCTCCGATGCCCGATGCCCGTTGCCTGATAAATGTGCATCACAAACCGGGTTAGAAATGATAAACCAAGCCAAAAAAATAGGCTAAAGGGCTCTAATACTAGATTTGGCTTTATTTTCATCTAGAGCCGGATAACTGCCTGGACGCCAGAAAAGGCAAACTCCTTTCTGGGACAGCATACGTCGCTTTATGGTTGGAGCAATATGCCGAGAGAGCCAAGTTGATCATTTAAATAGACCCAGTTTTACACAAAAGGAGGGTGCAAGACAACCAACGATCTCCTTAAAGTGTTGTGCGATGGAGGCCTGATCATATATCAGTCTCTTGTTAAGGCTTAAAAACCAATGCTTATTAAAGCTAATACAACATACGATGGCGAAGCGCACTAGGTGCTATTGCCTATGTTGCGGCGCGCAATGTGGCTGTTTTTTTGAGAGCACAGTCACCAAACAAACCAAGGCAAAGACGAAGTCGTAGGGGGTGCATCATGGTCAGCTGCTGTCGTCTGTGCAACCATGAACACCACGACCATCCTCAGACGGAGATCCAGGGACACGGCAGAACTCATTTGCAAGGTAGCAAAAGAGAGTGCAGAGATATATATTTTTATTGCCAATGCGTCACTGCGTTTGACTGGCGAACGGGACTCGTTGCGATTTTGGTAGTTCGGGGGTTAAGGTAGCACTATTCCGCCGAAATTTCCCGGGGCCTAAGTCGGCAATAATCGGCGACGTTTCGCGCTTCTGTGGTATCGTGGCTTTATACGGCCTCATATCACATTATACCTGTGTAATGCTATTGCCTACTAGCAGAAGACAGAGCAGAAAGAAGCGAATAGAAGACACAAGGCTGGACAAGCCCGCCCGCGTGCTAGCTGGCTGTTGGGTGTCTCTTAAAGAGAGAGTAACTAACTAGGAGGAGCGAGTGGAAACGGCGTAGGGATACTAAGGGTCAGAGAGTGAAAGGGCGCACTATAGCAACTCGAGTGAAAGGGCGCACTATAGCAAAACCCATTGGAGCATAGAGAAAAAGGAAACTAGAGAGAGGCAGAAACAAGAGTGAGCAAAAACAAGAAAAAAAGAAAGTTAGGAAGGGAAAGACCGGAAATGGCAGCACAGGACTAGCAGATCTAAAAAGGCAGACGCAGACGAAGTGGCGAACCCCCAGCAGGGGTTGTCGACGACTGCAGCTTGTCAAAACAGTAGCCCGCTTATCTTTCACTCTCTGTCTCCGCCTTCTCTCTCTATATCTCTCTCTCTTCGTCTACCAATACATTGATCAATTGACGCCAGCTGTTCGTGTTTCATCCTTTCCACGTCCGCGCAAATTTGCGTGTGCTGGAAATAATTCACGTTCGTCTTTCCCCTCGTCGTCGTCGTCGTCATCGTCCACGGCGTTGAGAAGCTGTTCGTACTCGTTGATCTTCACCGTTGCCATAGCCAGCCCGCCCGTCCAACGATGGATGGCTGCTTCGCTCCGGTCTCCGCCACTCTCAGAAAGATCGAGTAGAGTAGAATGCTCTAGCGAGCAGAGCGGGAACACACGGAAACATGAAGAAAAGCCATCGGTATTTGTATGTATGTATGTTCATATATATATATACACAGGGAGAGAGAGAGAGAGAACACTGAGGAAAAAACATGCGACGAAGGTAAAGAAGTACGAATAGAAAGGCAATGACAACGAAGCGACATAGACACACCAGAAAGGCGTACACGCATACACCTATAGAGATCAGAGTGGAAAACGGCAGCATAGAGAGAATTATTCAACAGCAGCAGGACGAAGCAGGGAGACTAAGCTGTCGTTCGTCCTCCGACCCGAGGCAAAGTTGGCCGCCCGATTCACTCAGCAAGCACAACAGCAGTAGTAGCGGTGGTGGGTGGTAGTTGTTGTAATAGTCGTAATGTTTCCTCCAGAGGGGTATCGGCTCAGAAACAAGATTGCACTATCCGGCAATTCAACCCGACACATGCTTTTATTTCGATCTGGACATGGTACGCTGTAACGGAAGCACAAGCACATCGTCGTATATTGCCAAGGTAAATTTTAGTATTGTTTATCTCAGTCACTACCGCAGTGTGCTGTAGCCTACATCGGCGTATTATGTTTTGTTACCGCAAGTATCACTCGCAACCTTAATCTGTTTCCAACTTTATGGTAAATTGCGCAGGCCGAGGTCCTGCGCCTTCGTCATCCAATTAATTGTTAACCTGCGCCGGTACTTTTTTTAATAAAACATACACATTAATTTAACCAAAAAATAAGGAATTACCGGCGTAGGCTATAAGTTTAACAATGAATTGAATGACGAAGACGCAGAACCTCGGCATGCGCAATATACCAAAGAGCTGGGTACTGATACAATTTAGCTATCGTGAATACGACGTGTGAAGCTAGTGAGCTGGAAATGGCAGCAAATGGCGCCCTTGAAGACATCGCCATCTGGCTCTCCCCGCGTGGGCTTTGCCTGGCCTGTATTTTTTGAATGGGCGGAAGCGGCCCCTGCAACTAAACCTAAAACTGGAAGGGCACCATAATATTATTTTTAGTAACGCAAGATATCTGCGTATACTCTTGAACACCGGCCTAACAGGCACTTTACATGTGCACTACTGCTAATGCAACCAGCGCAATAACGGATCTCTCCGCACTGCTCCCGTGTACATACACGGGGAGCTTCTTACGATCGAAAGTGTCTCCCGGAGACGGTAGTAGACAACATCGTGCTATACGCAGCCCCGCTGTGGCAGCGTGCAGTTGCACGAGTTATAAATCGGCGGCTCCTGAATAAAACGCAGAGGCCGCTGGCGCTCAAGATAGCAAGAGCTGAGAAAACTGCGACAACCACTGCAATCCTCCAATAAGTATTGACCTACAACTGTTAGACAACAGAAAGGTCTAACTGGGCGCTCAACCTTGGCTTTTTATGACTTTATACATCGACCGACCATGTTTCTCAGACGATGAGACTCTCTGTCGGCACAGATACATGCGCGTCCAGCAACGGGTCTCAGCCCAAACCAACCATAATGAAGGATAGTCCTCTTCGGTTCTACATAGCATGAAATAAGGATTTGGCTGACTCTGTTGTCTGTAAAAATGTGGCCTCGCATTTTCAAGGAATAACAGGGGAAGCTGGGAATACAGTTAGTACTGTGCTGTCGAGCCTCACTAACGAGACGCAGGACGACGGACGAGTTACTGCACGAGCCCTGGTGACGATTCGATTGCCAAAGAACTCTGGGCAATGGAAAGACTTCGAGCTTATAGAGACGTATGGAGCGAGCCATAGAAAATACAGAAGAGTTACGCAAGCAGGGGTTATCCAGCGCTACATGGTTAGTTAAGGTGAGGCAAGGGCGTTAAAAATCTCTTTGACTTTGTGGCCCGGAGGCACAACGCCTACAGAGCGCTGATATCCGGGAGAAACAGAAAAGAAGAATCTGCATAACAATAGAGACGTTTCAAAGAAGCACCCAGTGGCACGTCCATAATTGTCCAGAAGGAGGACCGTGTCTCCTATGCAGACACTCCGAAACAATTGTGTAACAATATTGACCAGCGGGGACATGCGACCAATGGTTGTAGAAACAACAGAGGGTGCATCGGCATCTTTCATTGATGCATAATGAGTGTATCGACTGATATCTCTGCACTGAAAAAATGTATACTAGGTATCTCCTCGAAGGAACAAAACGAAAAAATGTCGACTAAGCAATACGACATTTCGCAAGCGTTGCTGGTCTTTTGCTTGCTTGCGAACCCCAGAAAAGAGCCAACGGTCGTTGGTCGGCTCTGGCCGGAATTCAGCTTTAAAAGGTCAGATGAACATTAGACTTCGCAAAGCTGAGAGAATTAGACGAATCCAGACGGGCTAGGTATTTTGTCCAATCTTAGAGTGGATCACCGTGCCAACATTCCAGAACTGTCAAAGAGTTGGGCACCAAGTTCGATCTTATACATTACTCAAGATCTTCAGGCAAATGTAAAAGTTTTAGAACAGAAACAAAAAAGAGCGCTAATCTTTCCCCGCATGACTACTGACGGTATTAGTAACGCCTTTTCCCCGGTACGCTTTATAGGACGTCGTTTGAAGCGGATGCGGCCGAGAGACCAGCCCTAAGGGTGACCCTAGATAGGTCGATGCAGCAGGAAAGAAACTGAAGGCCGGAAAAGCACCAAGCCCTGACAGTATACCGGCCTTCGCCATAAAAGTTATCTTTAAAGAGTTTCCTGAAGTAGTGTCCCACGTTGCCCCACGAACAGATCGGACGCTTGCTTCTGATTTGGAAGAAAGCCAGGTTCGTGCTTATTCCCAAAGTGAACGGCACCTATCGGCCAACCTGTCTAGTCAGTACACTGACCAAGGGTATTGAGGCAATTTTTGAGATATTTTGCAATCGTTTGCGGAAGAGCGCGGCTTCTCTTCTTCTCTCGTGGTCCTTTCACCGGAGCGGTTCGGATTTCGCAAAGGCCGCTCATGTTTTTCTGCAATACAGCGGGTTGCTGCTAGGGCGGAACCACTACGAAAACCTCGACAAGGCCCAGAGATTGTAGGACTGTTGTATGTTTAAAATGATTTTTACAGCTTACCCTGGATGGTGATACTGGTAACGCTCAAGAGAAGATACGCTCCAAAATACCTTTAATGAGTTGTATCGGAGTACCTTAACGAAAAGGGGGTATTCAGCTGGAGTTCCCCAGGGTTCCATTTTGAAGCCTTTTCTATGGAAATTGGCGCACGAAGATATCATACGCTTGAGTAATCTACCAGAAAGAACAGAGCTACTAGCGTATGCGGAGGACCTTGCAGTTATTGTACAGGGCAGCTTCCCCCAGCAACTGGAACTTAGAGCCATTGACGCCCTGGCCGAGATCTTCATCTAGATGAGGAGAGCGGGTTTGACGCTGACCCCTAGCAAAATCAAGGTAATTATCCTACTTGGCCCAAGACGGTATCCTCAGTCGAAGCTAATCTTAAACGACCAGGATAATCAGGTGGTTCACTCTGCCCGCTATCTTGATATGTACCTGGATGGAGGCTTGCGAGGTGCATCCCGCCTCCGCTTGGTTGTAGAGAAGGCCACCAAAGTTTCACAAGATCGCTTAGTTAATGCCAAATACATTCGGACCGCGAGAATCAAAGCGACGTCTTTTATGTCGGTTGCCGGGTCGATTATGTTATTCGCGGCTCCGGTGTGGCCGCAGTGACTTCAGCCCACAATAGGACGCAAGATCCAACGCATCGCTGCTTTACGGATTACGATGGCCTACAAAACGGTCAGCACGGCGGCTATCTTTGTACTGGCTGGCATCCTTGGGGACCTAAAGGCCGACGAACGTCGTCGTTTGTACGCAGGACCGACAAGAAAGAAGAATTAAATAAAACTGTAATCTCTTGGCAGAACGAATGAGACGCAATATCGCACGGAGCACCTGGGGCCCGAGTGAAAGTTTGATTCCAGACATTAAGACGCGGATTAACCGGCCCGGCGGCAAGTTGACGCACTATGTGATCCGAGTGCTCACATAACATGGCAATTTAAAGAGTTACTTCTTTCGGATAGAAAAAGCAGATACGCCACTCTGCAAGCACTGCATAAAAATATTGGAAAACACGCCCGGGCGCACAATACTGCCATGCTCGACGTGGACCTTTTTATGCACGTCTTGACGACAGCAAGTGACGGCAGCCACAAAAAGCCAAAAACAACGTTTTACTTGACAAAATCCCGTAAGGCATTACAGGGCAGCCATTTTTACAGTAAATCTTCTCTAAATAACAACAATGAACTATAAATAAAAGCTATACAGATGGACTTTGGTCATATTTCCATTCAATTATTGTTCTTCGTGATGGTTGCTGCTCTCAGCATGTCATTCAAAGGAGGCGGTGCAGCGACCTCTTCGTTGAAGTCAGGCAGGCAGACACTTAGGAGCACAGTCGACAGATGCACCCTTTGTCTCCTCGTGGAAGCTCGTATTTAAACATACTGGGTGATGATAGCCATGAAGTATTTATCTGGTATAAACATGGCAATTGTCACATGCAAGACCATACTATAGGTGAGAGGCACTGAAAATATCCAAATCTCCAACCCCCGTCGGACTTGTTTAAATCTATTCTCTTATTCTAAGACAAAGTTTTTGAATGTTACTGTACTCGGCGCCTGATATTATTCGCACAAAGTGGTTCCTTGCTTATATTGACAAGCAAATAACTTGCTTTATGTGCATTGTGAAACACATCACTCGGGCTAACCAAAGTTTACCAGAGTGAGCTTTTCTCATACTCTGTTAAGACGTTACATCATTCTTAGAACAATTTTGAGCTGGAAGAGTGCTACCGCCGTCGCCTACTTCTCCGCCAACAGAGCCTAAAGCTGCGCGCACTGTCTTGACGATGTGAGCTATGAACATCTATAAAGACTTTGGCGTATGTCCCCTACCTAGAAGGTACGGAGCTGTTGACCTATGCGGATGACTTAGCCCTGAGGGTGACGGCGCGAACCGAAGCGGCTCTACAGGAGACAGCCAACGAAGCTTTATCAATGGTGACGAAGTAGATGGACCGCAACCATCTGATGCTTGCACCGCAGAAGACCGAGGCGCTATATATGACAAGCGGGAAGAAGACAAAGCGAGTCCGCCTTATGATGGGGGGCCTCCCGATAGAAATTGGGAAAGAAACAAAGTACATTGGGGTGACTCTAGACACGGGTTTAATCGGAGCGGCACATGTAAGACATGTCGCGGCAAAGGACAGCGGACCGCCTTAGACCTGGCACGGATTATGCCAAGAATTGAAAGTGTACCAGTGAGGAACTTAAGCCTTAAACGTAATGAGTGGTTGGATGATAATGCACCATCTCTTTTTATTTTGAGACCTCTGTGGCCGGTCTGGGTCTCGAACCTAGGCCTCCTGAATGCAAGGGAAAGGCTTTTGCCACTAAGCCATCTTGGTCGTGGCTAAGATGCTGCCATGGGATCCACTGGCGGGAGAAAAAGCAAGATAATCTGGACTTTGCCAGAGCCAGGAGTGCCGCAATCGCGGCCTGGCAGAAGGATGGGTGTAGGTTACACTCGGGGAGCAAAGTGCTGGTTACAAAGGGAGCTGGACCAGAAGTCTGGTATCGGACCTCAAGGCTTGGTATGATTGTCGACATGGGGAGTTAGCCTACTATACGGCGCATGTTCTGACTGGTCACGGTCAGTTCCAGAGCTACATAGTTAAGATAGGGAACGCCACCAGTGACACCTGTGTGCTATTTGAATCTGGGGAGGTGGACGGCGTGGAACACACTGTTCTACACTGCAAGTCTCTTTGGGAGGCAAGGTGTACGGGCTCCACGGACACGAGGGGCCGCCCCAACAAGGAGGTGGCTAGCTATGCGATTACCTCTACGGACGCGTGGAAGAAAGCGACGGATTTGTTCGACGCAATTTTGACGCTCAAGATGGCTAAGAAAACCGCTAGGCGAAAGAGGTTCACGCGGCAGCCTCAGAAGAGTGGTCAAGACCAGGAGCCGAGGAAGGTGTAGGGAAAGTGTAGCCAGGCCCTCAAGCTCTTGACGCACCCCTTCAGTACGGTGTTTATTTGGCATAGGCCCCCTATCTGGATGCATGTAAATATGCAGAAAGATAGAGGAACACATAGCTGAATTAAGGAGAAATAACAGAGATGCCTCTCCCATGGCTTCGTATTAAAAAATGCCATGTATTACCGAGCCTGAGAGGGTGGGAACGAATCCATGTTCAGTGGATTTATGAGCCCTACACTAGTCATGCAAGCTGCTAGTGACGCACGTGTAAAGTGCATTCTCGAAACCTTTTAGAAAAAGGTGTATGTCTACTACGCCAGAGTACAAGTATAATGTCTTTGGTAGCCATTTTTTATTTTAAGGTTGCTCCAATTACCTCTTACGGAATCTAGATAACCCGACCGACTATTTTTTAATTGGTGAGAACGCCACTATTTGTTGAAGGTCTAAGAAGAAGGTACAGTTTCCTGTTGACGTCGGCGTTTAGGTCTCTCCTGCAAAAGCTCCTACATTTTTTTACAAAATCCAAGATGTCACAGCAGACGCTTAGGAAGCAGACTAGCTCGAGAACAGACGTCTTGTTAATTGCATGACCTGTCACAGTTCTTCTTTTAACGAGACTTTTATGAAATTACTACGACACGTAAGTGTAGACAATGTGGATGCGGCTGCAGCTATAATCTACAAGGGTGTCCCAGCGCAGTCGCTCTGTGGAGGCAATAGAAGGCTTTATAAAAGACTTACAAGCACAACCTGTATAGATAAGACACACTTTTGTTAATAAAGAAGTATTCGGCACTACTGGCTTGAAACGCGGAAAGACCACTTTTAGTACCCGCTAACCCGCCAGTTTACCGTAGAGAGGGCACAACTGGCGCAGCTCCTCGGATGGGCAAACACACTTAACAGACTCTCGAAGCTGGAACATCACTAAGGACTTTGCCACGATTACCACTAGACTGAAGGACTTGGTAGATACGGCAATGTGGATTCTGTGCACGCAATCCTTATGCTAACGTAGGGGTTAGAGTAATTTGAAGAAACGGTACCAGCCCCTCGCTTCGCTATGAGGCTTCTAGGTAAAACGCTTTTGATGGGTACTGTGCCAATACCATTGGTACACTATCGAGTTTCCCCGTGCTAGGTGGGCGTAATTGTATGTTACCCTCTTACAAAGTAGCAGTTTAGTACACAGGACAGTAGTTAAATCCTATTAAATCAGAATATTCTATTAAATATATTCTCTACCACGTTGATGCCATGTTTAACCTCGAACAAGAGAACGTTTATAGGACAAATTGACATATCGAATTCATAAGTGTGTTGTGCAAAGATTGTACTGGACGCGTACATGTGCGTATATTGATATCATCTCTGATTTTAGCATTACGGTACATAATAAACAAACAGTCAAGATGAATAAGCTTGAAAGACAAACGTAACAAAGCTAAATAAGCTAATCTTGCATTCGTGACAGCACTTGTCGCAATAGGTGAGAGAAGCGACTCGAACAAAACAAGTAATCTAATGATAGATGTGCCAAGCTGGTATGCTACTGCTTGAATCCATTGTAGACAGCGAATAGATATACCAATGTACTTATAGCATGTCTGACATGTGTGAGTTCCCGGTCAATCTACGTTGTTTGCAATTTTTGTTAAGGATGATTATATATATATATATATATATATATATATATAGACATATATATACTAGCTTGTTTAGAACGTCTTAGGGAAGCCTAATGCGCCCCACTTCGAGAAAACGGCGTTGCATTATAGTGGACGGCTCGTCATTCGGCGATACGTTGCGTAGTCCCGCATTCGTTTCAATGTGAAATTCGTCAACTTGTATTATAAAGACGGAATCTGTATACGTCGTTCATATGAGTTTAGATAACATTGTTTCAAAATGCTGGAAATGGAAACAAGACCGATACGGCCTGTTCCACTCTAGTCTGTCTTTGTAATAAGACACCAGAACAGCGACCGCGGTGACCCTTAGCAGTTTTGAAGTGCAGCAAGTGAACTTGTACCAGGCTAAGTATTGACGGTCACAGGAAATAGTAAGTGCGCCGTTTGTTAGGTGTTTTGCTGACGGTGCGCACACTTACATGGCATTTTGCTCTGCATTTAAGAGAAATATTCTAAACCGCAGTGCTTATTTACTTGCCTAGTTCTATAGATGCCGATGGGATGGTGCCAAGAAAGTGGCGGATAGAAAAGCTTTTTCACGGCTTGGCGATCTCGTAGCGACACGTACAGCTTCGATCTTGATGAAGGTTTAAGGAACGACTCGTCGTCGTCGTTGCGTGTCAATTCGTGTCGCCTTGTTTAAGGCGTGATGCGGTTTGAAATCATCTAGCCAATACGTCTTGGCTTTACCTGGAAGTATTTATTGCAACATGTCATTTGAGATTTGTGTCTGAGTGAACAACAATGTAGCAATGACACCCGCCTTGAAGTACTGAAACACGGCTGCTCCTTACCGCCACTACAACAACAACAACTACTACTACTATTACTACTACTACTACTCTGACTACGACTAACTATCGCGGCTACTATTTCTATACACTATCAATCGAAAGTCAGGGCCTTACCTCCGGGCCTATCTGATAGCAGTAAAAACGGCGCCGCCTTTCCCTAGAAGCCTCTCTAGGTTGCCTTTGGATCCCGTTATGGTTGCGGTGCCCTGGGGCATCCTGATTCGTCCTAAAGGCGATGCCTGCAGCAATGGTGGCGGCGGCGGCGGCATCGCCAGCATCAGCGGAAGTGTTATCCAGGCGCGCCGCCAATCCCCTGCCGTCTCTTCAGGACGGTCCGTTTCGGTGCACTACGTCGCTGTATGGATTCGACGAGACGCCGCTGCATGAAGCTTGAGGGCAAGCTAGGCCTGTTTGATCGAAGCAGCGTCGCAGGCGGCACTGCGCCTGAACGTTAAGAGGGCCCAGCAGACCCAGAACGTGCGAACCCAACGGAGCCAGGCGGCAAAACAAACGTGTGTACAATGATACATTCACACACATGAGTGGGTGCGTGTGTATCTGTCCATATACAACCGGGCGAGTAGCTGTCGTGTATGTATGTATATATATATATATATATATATATATATATATATATATATATATACAGCGCACGAAGGTCGAAATGCGTCATTGAGTCGACGACACTTCCTCAGGGAGGCATCCGTCTCTTTCGGGAGGAACACCAGTTTACAATTTTGCAGGCAACTATGCGGCAATAAAACATTCGCGTTCGTCGTAGTGAATCGATAGAAAACCCGTTTCTCCCGCATGCTATTCGATCATGCCTTTTTCCCCCTAGATTCACAAGGGCGTATTGACGCCTATACACGCACAGACGCTCACACGCAGGGCACACAAGGCACTTACACCTGCGTGTATCCTGTGAGTACAGAGTAGAACGGAAAATGGCATATAGGACAAATAGGGAATGTGTAAATGTTTGTTTTTGTATCCAGTGCTGTATATATCTATCTCACGTTCTTTATATAGCATATTTATGAATATATCGATTGCCATAGTTGGCTTGGTGGTAACCATACAATCGATATACAACGCATATATAATAGGGAATATGTAAATGTATGTTCTTGTATCAGATGCTATAAATATATATTTTACATTCTTTACGCATATCTATATATTATTTTTTTAAATTAAAGAATAACCAATTGCAACATTCGGTATATCACTTATATGGGAAACACCTGGAGAAGCAGATCTGCAGTTACTAGATAGAGCCAGATTTTTCTTTATAAAACGGGTTTTGAGGTTAGCCAATTCCTATAGGAATAGAATAGTTCATATCTTAGAGGAGCGGACTTTACTGACACAGGAGTTACAACTTCGACGGGGTTTACCGAGGACGAGAGCGTTTGAGGCCTATACTTTGAAGTGGATGGAAAAATTAAAAATAATCGATTTAGGAATATATAATACGGTAGCGATGACAAGCACGGCCTGGCATGCAGTCGGATACAAGAGCAGACATTTAACTACGGCGTTTGCAGCCCACGGGTTTCATCACGTGTTATGCAGCACGGAAGATCTCCACAATCCTCAGGAGTGTTGCAAGTGCACGAGGTGCTCTGCCCAATGCGTTAGATACCACGCCGCAGCATGTCCAGCAGTTCAGTCAATAGCTGAACTAGCAAGATGAGAGAAGATTCAATGACGTAAAGAAAGCACTAGTTGTGTCTGATGTATATGTTTATAATTTTACCTAACCTGGGTGTTAATGAATGAACATATATATAATCTTAGCATGTTGATAAATGTATAAATTGTCTAACTGGTATAGTAGTAGCTATCCAATTGATATACAACATATATACTCGTGTATTAAAGTGGACGAGCTATCTGGCTTAGACACACGCTTTTTCAGAACTTTTTTATATTATACATGTAATAGAAAGCTGCAAATATAAAAAAAGAAACATTCTATGAAGTGGTATGTGTCCACAAACTAGCAACTCCTACCACCACTTATCGGTCATCTTCTCGTCTTTATCCCATCGACTTTGCTTCTGAATGAACTAGCTAGCTTTTCAAAAGGTTATCAAAAAAACAATAGATGCAACTTAAAACTGAAAAAATAAATAGCTTACGTTTTTAAGAGGACAGCTATGTATACACTTTTTTAATTGAATAATTATTCTAACAGTGCAGTAATTATTCTAACCACTGGGCAGACAGGCGGTTAAGCACGAGACAGTTTTTAATTCGCAAGCCGAATAGCACGGGTTTCTTGTCATGTCAAATAAACTATTCACTATTCAATAATGACCGTAATGTCAATCCATTATCGTCAATTTTTACCCTTAGTTTTTTTAAAGGCTGAAAGGAAGCTGAAGTGCAGGGAAGCCTGCAAAGTCGTCTTGTTGTGCAATTCTCTGACTACACGCCAGGCAAACATGTTATTGATCAGTTCAGTTCTTGCAATACATTTAGGTACACGATTTATTTGACTATTTGACGAGACGATAGTGACTACGATTGTTCATGGTAGTACCCGTGCATCGTTAATTCTAAATGAAACTGACAGAGGTTTTAAAAGCTTTGGGCTTTTTAAGAATCTTCTCCGAACATCCTCAATCATTCCTATGTATTTGCACAAATATTAGCTACCGACATGTAAGCGATATAAATGTTTAGATAACACAGTTGATACATACAGACTTAAATATAAACATTTGGAGCTTAAAGTTGAAACAATGGAATTTCAGGTTTTCCAGTACGGATGTAGATTTGACTAGATCTCTAATACGAGCAAAGAATATAAAGTTCGTTGGCATTCCAACACCTAAGTCCAAGCGCATTGTTGCTAAACTAGCGGCTGATGCCGTCGACAGCGTACTGCATTACGGTTTACACTAAGGAAGAAGTGCTGATGAGAGTATAATTTTAGGTCGCCAGCGTAAAAAATATACTTAATACTCGACGAAATATAAGCTCTTATGTCTAAAACAAATATTATGTATAGTTGAGGACAGACGCAGCTCAGTAAGTTCTTGTTGGCGTTTATGTAGCCCCATTGTCTGTCATTTTAGCTGTTCCGTGAACGTAGAGCGTAGAGGCACAATTTCGAGCTGGAATATGTCAAATAGATTATTAAAAGCAGACGACGGGGTTCGCACAGGGGGATAACATCAGCCCGCTACTATTCGCGGTCCTCATAAGCGATCTACCGTCACGGATCACCACGAGGCATCCGCTCGTCAAAGTCATTCTGTACGCTGACGATCTGTTGATGTTCAGTACGAGCAGACACTATTTGCGACAAGCACTAGTCACAATGACGAGATACGTCAGCGAGGTTGGTCTTACCATCAATAACAGTAAAACTGAGGCGCTCAAATTCCGCAGAGAAGGTCGTCTGGCTGCTAGCTACGAACTTCGCCTGGGGGGTGCGCCAGTCAAGTATGTGCCAATGGCTACATACGGAGTGCAGCTGATATGGCGACATCTCAAAATGAACGACCTCTCAACGCTGGAGAGAGTTAAGCCCGCGTTCTTAAAGCGAGTTCTGGGCCTGCACTCCTCCGCTCGCAACCGCCTGGTTTATGTACTGACAGGAACCTCGCTATTCGTAGAAGATATGCGGAAGATGTATGGGCTGCAGAAGACAGAGGCATACACGCCGCTCATTCAGCTCCAGGAGGACAAACTGATCCTGATATCTTTATAACACCTGCAATGACTGACGACGCGTGGAAAGGGCCCGACCGACCGAATCGCCATGTGATAGTGCGCTTTTCGGTACACGGCTACCACCACTTATGCAGTGCAGAAGGCTCCAACGACCCCGATGTAGACTGCAGATGTAAATATTGTCATATCAAATGCTCTAGATATCATGGTCTTGTTTGTAGGAACATTGGGGTTCTAAATCAGCTGGCCCGTTCAATGTCATCATAACTTTGTATCTTGTATATGTCTATATTTTATATTTTATACAATTCATGTAACTGCATTTTTGAGCTCCTGACGCCGAGCCAAATCTTTGTACTTAGGTATTATCGACACTAAATGTGTGAATAAATGGAATTTGTGTAAATAGGTTATTCGTGGAAATAAAATTGTTATAAAGTCTGATTAGTATCCTCTTAAATATGTTGCAGGCAATGAAACATTGAGACACAGGGCGACAGTTTGTTTTTTGGGCCATTTCTTATGCCTATGTGTAATTATACCTGAAGCGTGAAGAGGTCTAGAACTAATACAATTTTGTATGACTGCGCAAGGATTAGCTTTAAATGCTTCGCAAAAAAAATAGCTAGTTTTATATAATATTTGAGGTTGCCATCAACTGTGTTACTGCATTTGGGTTTCAGGCACAATAACGTGTAAATAATATATTCATTAAACTCGATAGGCAAATCGCGGTATAAACAGGATCATAGACCGTCGACGCGGATCAGGCTTCGGTCGCTTGCACAGGGTTTAACAAAGGTGACAATGAGATGCTAGTGGTTCAACGTTCTCTTCATTAGACGATTCCAAGGCTAATTCCAGAGTTGATGAAGATAACTGATGAGGCGCGAGTTGGGGTAGCGGAACAGGGACCGGTTGTCATTGACGCCTATGCTCATTTTGGTCAGGATGAGTGCAAAATCACACCAGAAGTGAAGGCTTGGATATGAAAACGACAGCACCGCACGAATATATTGTACATCTCCTTAACATAAAAGCAGTCTAAGAAGACCAAATTCCAGTTGATCAAGCTAGCACACATGTATATACTATATACATGTATATGGAAAGAGGAAAGGTTTGTTTAGTGGGTGTGGGACTCAACGGAACAAAATCCGGCCCACGGAGCCAAGTCCTCCACAATGCCATGCCTGTCGCGGTAGCACGTAAATGCATTCACCCTTCCCCACAAAAAAATAGACCGAAAGGCCGCTAACTCTCAATGGTAGGTTTATCATTTATTCTCAAGACCATCGCTCAAAGAAATGTCTGTCAACAACAGGGATTGACCCGACATCCCCGTAGATGACAACCATGATCACGCCGCCACATATACATGTAAGAATGTAATGACATGTAAGATTACATGAAGAACACCTCTCAGAGGCCCTACCTTTAGGAAAAAATATTAGAAAGGACCAGGACGATATTACAAATAAGAGTCCCAATGCAAGGAAAATACTCAGTACGTATTAAACGATACATTAATGATATCGATGCGTAAGTAATGCAGATGCTGCCTCCCTAAACGCCTCTGATATAAAAGAATAACATATGCATTTATGTATACTTGCCAAGCAAAAAATAAATAATTAATTAAGATTATATATATATATATATATATATATATATATATCCACTGTGCCAGAAACTGATTAAAATATCGATATAGGAAATTGTACAGCTCGTTAAAGCAAATATATTTTTTTATTGGAACATGGTCTCTTCAACATGTTTCAGAGTGAGAGTAATATTACTAAAATCCGTGACATTGGTGGTATTGCCCGACATAGAAGCACAAAAGAAACTATGCACATCGTCGTCTTCGTGAGAAAATTCTACTTCCTTTCGCACAAAGCCCGATATGCGACATAGTCATTTTGGATGGAGTTTGCAAAGATTAGAGTAGCTTTTACTTATAATATCTCACAATAATAACCCTACGCCTGTTCGCAGAATTATGATTTTGAGATATACAGGGTCAGTCATATCGTAATGTACTTATTTCAATCAATTTCATTTATTCACCTTTGTAGGTAGCAGTCAAATACTTAGTCAAACAAAATCCGTATACTTATACAAGGATAACAACACAAGACTAGAGTCATTTCAGGAATAAAAACATTTCAGCCAAGTCAGCTTGCCAGGCTTCGCAGCGATTGTACTAGGAGGCAGTTAGCGGCGTGGTATCTATTACAAAAACTCCCACATCTAGAGCATTTACAACTATCGCAAGGGTCATGGAAACCCCGCTCCGCACAGAGCTTGTGGTGAAAACCATGAATGGCGAATCGGGTCACGACATGTCTGTTTAGCCTATGTGTTCCTTTCCACCCACTATTCCTCATTGCCCCCGTGTTAAGGAACTTTACGTCAATGTCCGCCAATTTGTCCTCCCAATCCCTGCGGTTTGCAAGAAAGGCCTTCGTCACGGGTAGATTGAAGCGACTTTGCAGGTCCTCAGAGAGCAGCGGCGTGTCCGCGAGGAGATATATACGTAGCGGTTCCGAGCCGTCAGATGTAGACCCAGAGCTCGTTTAAGGAAGGAGGCCTTAACGCGTTTTAATTGCTCGAGGTTTTCTGCCGTGAGGTGGTCCCACGTGACTCTCACCCCATAGGTTGCGATCGGAGCTATCTTGACTTCGAACAGTCTGAGTGCCGTCTTCAGCGATAGTCTGTTCGGAGATTTGATCGCCCATGTCGCCGCCAGTGCCTTCCTGCACCTCTCAGATATGTGCGCTGAGAAGCAAGTACCGGTGACAGAGAAAATCACCCCTAAGTATGGGAAGCTGTTGACATACTTAAGTGGCGTTCTGTTGAGGCGTAGCGTGTCTTCGGCTGCTGTCCTTCCCCCTCTTCTGAACTTCATGGCCACGGTTTTGGAAAGGTTAATTGTCAGGCCTAAATCGGTGACCGCTTTGTGAAGACGGGCTAGTGCGTGTTGCACCTGAAACCTACTAGGCCCGTAAAGTACTAGATCGTCCGCGTACAAAATGACCTCGACCAGGTTTCTGGGTCCCTTTATATAACTCGGGAGGTCTTTTAGGAGTACGGAGAATAGGAGTGGGCTTAGGTTATCGCCCTGCGCCAGGCCCGTTGTCTGTATGAAAGGCTGAAGCTCCGCTACCCCGTCGTCGATGGTGATCCTATTCTCCTGGAGAATTTGTGCGAGAAGCTTTAGCACCTTCATTGGGACCCCTACCTCAGCCAGTGTGCGCAAAGCCTTCTCTCGAGGGGCCGAGTCAAAGGCCGCTTTGAAATCCACGAATACCGCATACAGCGGGTTACGTGGCTTAGCCAGTGCTGCCTTGATATCTGCCAGCAGAATCGTACACGCTGTTTCTGTAGATCGCTCTCTCCGAAACCCATGTTGTTCCATTGGTATGGCATGAACACTTTCAAGAAAGCTGTCTAGTCTCCTCTTCAGGAGGGCAGAGAGTAGCTTATAACAAACGCTCTTCTTCGCAATGCCTCGCCATGACGAGGGGGCTGTCGGGTCGCCCTTGCCTTTAGGGATTACGAGTAGGGTGACGTCTCTTCATTGAGTTGGAAGAGTCCCAGCGCGCAAGCATTCGTTGAATAAGGCTGTCCAGCACGGTGCCAACACAAAGCCGTTCATTAGGTGCTCGTTGCAGAGATTGTCGGGACCGGCCGCTTTTTTGTTTCGTAAGCTATCCAGGCCCTGCATTAGCTCTCGGACTGTGAACTCCCTCTCAAGAACATCACGACCCCCTTCAATGTCCTTATCCCACACGGCAGCAAAGTATGGAACCGCGCGAGGTATTGTGTCAGACGAGGCGAACATGTCCGAGAAGTGATCGATGAGGGAAGCAGAGCTTATCGGGCAGGCCGCTGTCCTGGAACAGTTTGATAGCCATTTGTATGGCTGGCTCTCTGCCTCGGCGATCAGCCGGTTTTCCAGGAGCTCATGATATTTCTTCCGCTGCATTTCGTACGTCTTCCGGCAGATCGTCCTGAAGACTGAGGCCAGCGCGCGAAATGCCGGTTGCTCCTCTGCGAGAAGCCTGAAGCCAATTTGCGCCCTCCGGACGAGACGGCAGTGGTGGTCAAACCATGGCCTGTGCTTCTTGTTCCCTCTATCGGGAGGCGGTAGTGCGCACGCCTGTAGAATCTCGGTGAGCTGTTGCGCATACCCGTCTGTGTTCACTACGGGAGGCACTGGGAGCACCTCGTGAGCGCGTTCCATAAGCTTGACCATATTCAGTTTCCGCGAAAGGGATTCGTGTCTGGCTGTTCGATCCGAAGCGACTCGCACCGTGATGTCAATTGCCATCGGAATGTGGGCACGAATACTCGCGCCTTCCGCGAGTAATGTACTTATTTCGAGGACTGGTAGAACTCGGCAAGAAAATAACTTTTCCCAATGGAAGGAAGAGGCGGAAACTTCTTGCTTAGGAGAGAGAGTGAAGTTTATAAAAGTAGTTATTCTGCTTTTTTTCTCCTACATAGTTGTGCGAAATCTACGTTTGAGGGAGAACCAGTTAACGGATGAAGAAACCGATTAAGCCGGCGTGTTCGGCGGAAAATTCTGCACAACTTGGAAAAACGGAAGACACTTCACCAGCTTGCGTAGCGAACAATAAGTAGCCAGATTGAGAAAAGTCATAAAAAGTCAATTTGTTGTTATGTCTTACGTTAACGCTTTTTCGTGAAGAATTGTAAAATGTTTGCATTACGACCAAAAATATATGTCTAAAAGACCAGTCTCACACAATAGAAAATTCTCACACAATACTATTTTCGTACAAAAGTGATGGTTGCGTAGTTGTCTAAGCTTTTTTGATAGCCATATAGAAAGCGAAGACATGCATACTTGCATAGGGTGTATGACAAAGTTAGGTACATATTTTGATGTTTTGTAGAACTCGGCTAGAGAATCGTTTTTCCTAGTGGAAAGAGGAGCCTGAAACGTCTTGGCAAAATGTTACGGTTCTGAACGTTAAAGCTTTAAGGTAAAACATAACGACTATGACTGTCGAAAAGGCTTAGTTACTTGACAACTATGTAACGCAGCACCTCATCACTTTGGTACGAAAATGATGGGCATTAAATTTGCGATTGCGTGAGAGTGGTCTTTTGCACATTAATTTTTGATCGCAATAAAAAATTACGACTTTTCACGAAAATGCGTTAACGTAACATATTGACTTTTTATGACTTTTCTCAATCTGGCTATTCGCTTTACGCTACGTAAATTTAACTTTTTTAAAACTATATAAAAAAAAGGCAGAATAACTACTTTTATAACTTCACTCTCTCTCCTAAACAAGACGTTTCCGCCCCCTCCTTCCATTACGAAAAATTATTTTCCTGCTGAGTTCTACCAAACCTCAAAATAAGTACATAACGAAATTAATGACCCTGTATATCGTCGTCGTGTTCGTAAGAAAATTTCACTTGCTTGCACAAAAAGCTTTCCATAAGATGCGACATAGAACTACTTTCTTTAGCGGATTCTTCGTGTCCCGTTCGCTCGTGTATAAATGACGAATTTGAATCACACCAACGCAGACCGTTCCGAAAGAATTTTGCTGTCTCTGAATATTGTGGATAGGCCGTGGAAGCGTGCGCAGAATGTCGAAATTAATGTACAAGCCGTTGTCATCGGTATATCGCCTAATATTGACCGCGAGTACTTGCTTCGCCGTGTCAATAGTTAAGGCCCATACTACAATGCCTTTATCACCACCGGAAATTCTGCATGAAGGAAACATCTCAAGAACAAACTTCATTCAGATGATATTCATCTAGATATTCCTCGGCAAATTCAGCTTCCTTCTGTACATTTGTTTGTTTTTTTCGTATGATCATCTTGCATGTACCTATTGCCGTAGACCGTAAGATGCAAATATACGGACCGCTTGGTGTAGTAGATAAGCCAGTCAGCGTGGGATAAGCCCAACGCGCCACAATAAAGCAAGCCGAACCGGATTTGCCATTTCGCCAGTGTTTAATGGCGTACATGAGCTGCTGACTATTGAGTCACCTGCTGTTAAAGTAACTCGTGTAGGCTTAACAAAGTAATAATGCCGAAAAGACGCATTCGTGATACATGCCGATGCCCTACAGCACGGACTTTAAGCTTGCTTGCAAACCCCGAGCAACTCAGTGTCTTGCTAAAAAGAGAGGTTAACTAAAGCTCAAGGAATGAAATAGCATCATTTAACGGTGCCGCTGTAAGTAAGAGCGCATTCTAAATTGACTTGTGCGTAGTGACATGTTTCTATGCAAACGTCAAGGCAGCGCTTTGTTAGCGCGCCTTAAAGCGTCAAAGCGCTAAAAGCTGTCATCGACTATCTTCGGTGCGATGTTTATCGAAGACATTGAAGCAATCAGCAAATATCAGCGACTCGCCACCGTAATTACGTTTACAAGCGGTCTACGTGTGACGTTAGGCTTGGCGCCTATATCACCAGTTTAAGTTAAAGTCGATAATTAGTGGCGATATCTTGATAGTCATTTAGATTCGAGTCTACTTCTACTACTACTACTTTTATAGCTACACCTGCAACTCTTATCCTGAAAGAGAAAGCAAAGAACACACAGATGCAGCCGTCTATCTACCGAAGGCCATGAACAACTTGAATTAGCCTTGGCCCTGAAGAAGGCGAGAGCTGGTGACACGCCACGCCACGCTGATGCTGGCATTCTGAGTCGACGACTTAGACGGGAGAAGTCTGAGTATCAAGGATGAGAGACTGGTCCTTTGCCACGTCCTCCTTCAGGAGCAGGAAGACTACCATGGTTCAAGCTGAACGAGCGCTAAGCGCAAACGTCGACGGGAGGAGGATGCACGGACAGAAAGACACGCACCTCGACGCGCAGAAGCAGCACCGGCATCAGCCCATACTGCTTCTGCAGCTGTTCTATAGAAGCAGCAATAAGCGCAAATCCTATGCCGGCCACGTCCCGGTTGGCCTCTATCGGGCTACTGTCGTTCGTCCACGGACAGCCAGAGACGCACACGTATATACACACGTATGTACACTGACGCCCACAGTTGCAAGCGCAAACACCTACTCATTGGCGGGCCGAGAAGTAAGCCCACAACGTTTCCTCAGTTGAAGTAACGACGACCTTCGCCAGATAGGACTATGTATGCCGAGCGACGCAGAGCATAGCACAGTACAGGACAGCAGGCCAGATACGGGCCATCATCTCGACTTGCCGTAGATGCAGTCAAAAACGCCGATTGCCGTGAAGTGGACGCTGACGCCCGACCACGCTCGGCGATGCAGAATGAAGTCTCGGAGTCTGTCTGTGGCTGTCAGTGCAAACCCCTGATGGTGCTCACTCTGTCTCTCGATTACCTCTCTCTCTCTCTCGATGTGCATTCCTCTCCCTCTCTCCCTCTCTCTCGATGTACATTCCTCTCTCTCTCTCGATGTATATTCCTCTCTCTCCCTCTCTCTCGATGTATATTCCTCTCTCTCTTTCTCTCTTTTACTCTGGCTGGTGGCCTCGTGGCGGCAGTACAGTTGACATGGACGGATGGATGCGTAGTCTACGGGTACGAAAAAGGAGGACTGATATGGGAAAGGAGCAAGGACTACCGAACGTGAGACACCCAGCCTGCGTCAACGACTTGTAGCCGCGACGTGCGTGAACTCGGTAATGAAGGAGGCTCAAAGCAACCGAAATAGGAGCACAGCATCGAGGTGAATAACGCTCGGCGCAGTACTGTCTACTATCGGTAGGCGGTGGCCAGAACGGGGGGGGGGGGGAATAGCACGCTTTCAGACGAGCGCAACAAAACCGGGTCTCGCCCGAGACTAGGTACACCACCAGTATTGAATCGGTCACGTAAACCAAAAATAAATTAGCCGGCTTGCCTTATCATCAGATCTACCTGTCACGCCATTGATTATGACACGGGTTGGTCAGGTTGTTTCAGAATTCAGATGTGTTTGTGTTGCCTAGCAAATCCTCAGCGCTTTGGTGAACGCATGCGTATGCTAACGACATAATCGGCAGAGAAAGCTGCAGTTAGGCGAGGAGCACCACATAACTGGACACGTGGACACGTTTGGAGAGCCCACCTGTACCCACAGAAAGTTAAGATATAGTTCTACCTGCATGATATGCACAGACATATAGCGCTTTATACTTGCTACTCTACTATTAAGGTTGTTGATTTTGTTCGTAGAAGTAAAAGAGGTTCTGCTTTGTGGATATACAGTCAACACATTGTACTTGTAGGAGATATACTATGTGTATGTCTTTCTGCGTCACAAATCGAGGTGCTTTCATAAATCAAGCCAGTAAATGCTATGGTGCTCAGATCAGGCATGTCAATATGTTAAATCTAAAATAAGACAACTGCAGATCTAGAACACTAGTTTTAGATTTTAGGTTTAAGTGATATATCAGATTGGCATAAAACAGCTATAAAAGACTTACACATACAACAAAACAATTGTTCACATTCAAGTAGGAAATGCATCTTGTCCATTTACCAAACAAATTTACCTGTCCTTGTTTTTTAAACAAACTTCCGCTTTTCACGGTCGGGGAAGCGAATGTTTGCAGCTAAGGCACAACCGATACGTGGCAGCAGTAGATATTTATTTTAGACAGCACTAAGAATGCGTCTACCCTGCACAGGATCCTTCGTACGCAAAGTCATTATGTCAAGTTTTTTTTCCTGGAATATATGGATAGTGTATGATATTGATGCGATGGTGAACATGCAAGGAGTTACTTGAGCAGACATGTAATTATGACATTGGCGATAAGCTTAGCCCGTATAAAAGTATGTATGTATTTACTATATGAAACAGCTGTTTCAACAAAAACCTGCGAGAAATCTACCGAGAATAATCATCTGCCAAACCAGTCGTTACTAACGAGAATCGTATGTTCTGCTGACTCTGCAGCTGACCCTTAGGCATCGACGCACACGAGGCAAGTGGCCCACGGTAACCTCACGGTTAGGTCAACACGAGGTAATAAATTCCATGTGAGCAGCGACAGCTACCTTAAAAGCTCACTGCGATCTGAATTCAAGGAGGGTACTAGTAAGCATCCCTATATATATATACATATACACGCTCTTACCCATTTAAATTCAAGGTTCAAACAGTGGTTTGTTTTAACTTACGAAACGAGATAGCGGCCATGCATATTTGTTTATACAATAAAAAAAACAGGTGACATAACTAATTTGTGCTCCTTATATTACATAATTCTTTATTAGATATAAATACAGCCGACCCACAGTTTCAGGTATACAAATTCATGCTTGTCCAATTCAAACGTGCATTATTGAAACAAATCTTTTAACCTCAGTCAACTGCCTCAAATAGGGCAATCTCAATCCTAACAAAGACGCTCTAAAAGTTCACTAGTGCGAATGCGTAAAACGGCTAGATGGAACCGCTTTGCAGTCGGACGCCTATCAGGTATGAGACAATTCAGCGCAGTAGCAGACCAATAACTGCTGTCCCCAGCGTTACCTCAGCCAATCCGCAGTTATTCGACGTCTAAGTGCACCACCCGCCACTGCGAGCACTGTATTAAGGCGGAAAGAGGTGACCACAGCTGTGTACACAAGAGACTCCCGGAGCTGCTTTAAGCATAATGCGCTGTAATATTGCATTGTATGCAATACAAAGGCAGGCTATTGGCTTTTATCCAGCATCGTTCAGCATGCATCAATTATACCCGTTCGTAACGCGACTCTACTGACGCCTGTACATGCATATGGTACTGCTTATTTATCAGCTCATTTATGTTCTACCACAGCTCTCTTCTTCCTCTCTCCAGGCTCGTATCTAGGCTCTAGCCCTCAGCGATCACTTTGAATGGCAGTAAGTACTCAGACCACTGGTATTCTAATCTGCACCGTTTAATTTCAAGCAAACACACAGACAGACACACGCAGACAAAGAACTAGTCACAACTAAGCGTCGAGCTATCGACGATTCTGATTAGAGCTATTTACATTGTGTACAGCCTAACGCTATATTAACGTTGACCCGACAACACTAACGCATCTACTTTTAGTGCTGCATGCTACAGAGAGAGTCTATAGGAGTTGGAGTTGCGACAGTAGTGGCCACTTGCTGTTGCTACCGGGTGAAACGCTGCCATAGTGCGCTTGTGTGAGCAGCCTTCACAGAAAGTGAAGGGGAAAAAATAAAAGTGTGTTTCATCGTCGGCCGCACCCGCCAAAAGTGTTTCCAGTGAAAAACATTACCACTGAAGCTTCTATTACGTCGTGCTTCTGTTACGACTACTATAGCATTACCACTACTACTACTACTACTACTACGGCTGCTGGTGCTGCTGCTGCTGCTGGGACTAGCCTAGAAGTGCTTCGGCAGATCGCCTTCGCGAAAACGCTGCGAAGGGTACTTCGCGCTGCCGCCTGTCAGACGTGTTCGAAAAACAACGCTTTACTCGAAGTGGCTCTATCAGCGCCCGGCAGCGCAACTCAAGAGAAGGGCCCGTGAGGTTACGGGCCGTCTCACACCGCTGCTTCACTGAGAACGCATTTGTCCAGACTCCGGTGAAGTGAAAGGCGGTGCGATATCATCCTCTACCATGGCAGAGCGGAACCGGGCCATTCGCTTAGCAGGCGAACGAACGAAGGGAAACGAGCGGCAAACATCGCGCCGCCATAGAGATGGAAGATGGCAACCTTCTCGATATCATTTTGAACGGAAGGCTGTCATCATGCCTCACATCATTAGTGTGCCGTGTAAAAGGCTTTACTCTCAACGGCAACGACGCGTCCATCAATCTATCTATTTCGCAGCGTGCGTGTGTATGACATGTTGAAATACCTAGTTATTTGTATAAAAGTAGGTTTTAGTCGCTTACATTTTCCAAATAAATTTCTACACAGTTCTACGAGTTCCCAGATCCGCTAAATCTTGGTATTTTAGTTGTTAGTTGAAACAGAAATAACCGTTACGTAAGCCTAAATAAGTTGATAAACTGATTTAAAGAATCTGAAGCAAAAGTAACAAAACTTGCAAGCCGAAACCAGGTATATTACAACAACTCTTATGTGCAAATAGCCGCAAACAAATTCAATGAACTGTTAAAACCGTCTGTCTAGTTTTAGGGGTTCTCAATTCTCTCGCCCGTTCCGCGGCCAAATATAACAACACAAAAGAACCGACAAAGTGAACGTAGAAGATCAAGGCAGAAGTTCACCACGATCATCAACATTAAGCAAATTCAAGACGCCATACTCAATACGAGTACAAATAACAGCTCCACCAAAATGTGGAGCTGCTATAGACCCTAGAATTGCTAGGTCATTTATATTAAACAACAAGAAAGAACATGTTTACCCAAAACGACATATCGTTCCTAAGGGAAGCCTTAAAGACAGACCGCACTAGGACCTCCGTTTTCATCATACAGTATTTCACAGACTGGCAATCAAACCAGAGAGCAATTAACACAAATATGAGGTGTATAGAGGCATCATACTCACACAGTGCGTGCTTTCCTCACTCACTAAATTTTAACGGTTATTATTATTAATCCTTCACAGAACCGATTTCAATTCCCCTTAGACTACCTCCTCGGCACGGCACGCTCAATTTTGGTATGAAAAGTACATTTTACATAAAATATTAGCCCGCAACGTCATTACTTACGACTTACCCTTCGCGTTAAAACACGCTCGATTAGGATAGTCAAACGCTTGCAGTTTACGTGCAAACATACTTCTTCACCAAGCGCTCACGGAACGGCAACATCAGCACCAATACTCGGAACTCGGAAGTAACGAACACCGCACGCACAACGCTCAACACCATTTAGTCGCCTTATTGAAGTGCGATAGACGCGCTCGAGCTCGATCGAGTTGAAGTGGCAGAGCAACAGACGCCGTCGCCTCTACGTGTTTTTTACGGGGCCAAACTGCAAATATCCGATCGGCCAGTTGGACGGTCAGAAGGACTGATATCCAATATATATATATATATATATTTATATATATGACCATTTCTCAAGTAGTGCATAGGTGTGCAAGGCCACCGCCGTCGTCCTTTCTAGTACGGGCGTGCCTGTGCTGGGCAGGAGCACAGAGGAGGCTCTATACTGCAAACGTACCGTCCGGCCGGCCGGCGCACACGTACATACAATGAGCACGTGTAAGCAAATATTTGAAAGGAAACTTGTATTCGGCGCCAATCTTGCGTTGGGGAGATTTCCCACTTACTGGGAGCTAACCCCAGTAAGTGGCCGAAATGTCGCCTACATAAGACTGGCGTTTCAGGATGGCGGTGTACGTACAGCAATGCCGGTTCCAGTTAAGCCAACGGACGTCGACAATTGGCTATAGTAATATGTCCGCCCGGACAACGACAAGAACGCGGCCGTGCTCTTCATTGAATCTGCAGTGAGGACGACGATAACAACAGCAGCAACAACAACGGCGACGACAGCGTCACAACCCCCGACGACAACATCGCACTAGCGGCGCACATCGTCCGGACAAAGCGGCAAAGCTAGGCGGTATTGTTGTAGCTTGATTGCGTAGGCAATCGCCCGCACAATTGGGACAGGTATTTGCCCGGGGTTTTTCTTGCCCACCCTCCTCCCCCTGGCCCGGGGCCTTACAATGGAAAACAATCGCCGCCCCGGTTATAGGCCCCTTCCCTTTATTGCTTCTTAGGCGTTCGTTCATTCGTATTTAGAGGGCAAGGGAGAGAGAGATAGAGACAGAGAGAAAATACAGACGGTATAAGAGAGAGATTCTTTTCATTGGGTTCCGCCTAGCCAGCCAATGTCGGCCACGTCGGATTCCACCGATGGACGGACGACCGCCGATGAAACGGGGCTTCTGGGTAGACTCTGTCCCCCGCCCCCCCCCTTTTGTATGCGTCTGAATCAGTGCACGGTGTCCTCCTAAAGTCCAAGGCTCCCGAGGAAAGCGTGTGGGGGGCTGGAATAGAGCGCTCGCCGGCCACGGGACAGCGTGACAACAGACCACACGCGAGGCAGCAGACTAACTCTGGCCGCCAGTGGATCTCAAGAACGTTCGCTGTTATATCGGACAAATAGCTCTCTATTCATGATGAGCGTACAGATGGGGCTAGTGATGGTGCCAATGATCACGATACCGAGGGTATGGCTGATTGATCGTGTTGGCAATGATGTTGCTGCTGCTGATGACAATAATGGTGAAGTGAATGAGAGACTTTGGCCACTTTGTCCAAAGACGAACTCCAAACAAAGAAGTTGCGTCTTCGATCCGTTATGTACAGAAGTGTAGTTGATTGGTAATATAATACGGGCTGCGCGTGCATAGACCAAGAGGACGCCATTACGATAACTTCCTAACATATGAAAAATGCACTTGTATTTATATATATATAGATTGACTCTAGTACTTTGTATGCTTATATATATATATATATATATATATATATATATATATATATATATATATATATATATATATATATATACTATGGTATTTCATATATATTTACATTAATACGTAACCTTAATTCCCGTTAATGCAAACTGTTTACCTGACCGGACCGGTAATTTTGCCCGCCAGATCCCCACGACATGGATTATTATTTTCTCTCCTTTGATCATCTTGCCAGAACTCGAGCTCGATCCAGATGGGCTGCAGATTATGAAAGGGCAAAGAGACGAGATCACGATGATGATACACGAGCCGTTGAGAAGATAGGGAACGATCCACGGCCCTACTGCTGGCGAGCTATCGGGCTTTACCGGGGCGGATTAATAGCCAACGGCTGGGCAAGCATGTGTCATTTGTCGAACGGCGACCCCAAGATGTCGCCGGTCACTCGGCTCGTCTGATAAGCCTTAGTCGTTGCAGTTTCGACGTTTCGGCATAATCTGCGCTCCACTAATATGACGGCCGTATAGCTCGCGCTCTCTCATTACATGGGGAGGCTACTCTGTGTAGCGGCTACGAATCCGAACATTAATCATCACCATCATCATGTATTTATTTAACTCAAGCATAATGTAAACATGAAGATATATGTTTATATTATACGTTTAACAGTTGCTTCCTAGAGTCTTCCGTCCAAGCAAGAGAAAAAGTGCAACTACCTTTCCATACGGTCCTAACAGACGACCGACAAATGCACTGAGAATGTTCCTTGTGAAATTTACTGCGTAAACGTGTAAGCTGTGACAGCCATGAGCAACGAACTTGCTGTAGACGTAACGATCGTCGCAGGTCGCTCTTGACAAGAAGAAAGAGAGAGGATTACGAGTACGTAGAGGGTCCCTCGATCTCCGCCGCTTTCTCCTTGATCGAGCCCGAAGATATATTTAGGTAATAGAACTAGATGGGTCGCTGACATAAGCCTGTTGAACACATGTCGCACGCATATATATATATATATATATATATATATATACATACATATAGAGACTTGCCCTATACCCGGGCAGGTTTCGTATTCCGTGCTTTGCCCAGGGCCTCGAAGAACAGCACTGTCTGTTCTACGTCGTCCCACACGAAGCTTCTGCGGCTACATGTTTCACATATGTCATTCCGCTTTCTCTGTGTCAACGCATTCCTACCTCCTTTTTTGTTGCGGTCCGACTAATC
Organism: Dermanyssus gallinae; assembly: GCA_003439945.1. Lineage (NCBI taxonomy): Eukaryota > Metazoa > Arthropoda > Arachnida > Mesostigmata > Dermanyssidae > Dermanyssus > Dermanyssus gallinae. Next base: position 89,824 of record QVRM01004443.1, read on the forward strand.
CGCCGCTATCGATAAAGTTTCATATCATAAAAATCGAACTGTGTGGACGTCGGCAGTAACCCTGTACTAATGCTCCACTGGGATTAGTTCCGGTCACCCAATTAGGATGAGATAATTTGGCTGAAATACGACGATATTTTCGTCCTATTTGGCGCTTCTACGACTACTGTCCAATTAATCGTGTAAAAGGCGTTTGCAACCTTTAAGGGAATTGGGCGCACAAAATCTTGCGCCTCGTTGTGGTTTTTTCGCCCGACTCGCTCGTTCCGGTAGGCCCTTTAGGGCCTCGAGCGCCGTCAGAAAAACAGTATTAAGCATGCGCTAAGGCTTCCTTGCTCCCTATTTCGTCGTTTAGCGTATCTACAAGAACGATTTCAACTACATTTCCCAAGGAGTCGGAAAGGCATATTGGCCGGTCGGCCGCGGAACCTATGTTATTCCTTTGTACATAGACTAGAGTCAAATTTGCCATTTTCCATAGCATCAGAAACGCATCTTCTCTAAGGGGTGCCTGGCGTACCAACAAGTACGTTGGTCAGACACCCTACACTGGACCCCCGTAACGGTGCACACGTTCGTAGGGACTCAAATGTCATGTTCCGACCACGAATGATTAATTACATTGAATAAATGAATTATAACTATAAAAAAAATGTATATATATATATATATATACATGTATTTTACTCACCTTAGGTTAGCATATAACTTTGATACTTTAGTGTTGTCAGCTGCTCTCGGTATGTCACTTGAGAGAGGGAGTGCAGCGATCTCTTTGTGAGAGCCAGGCAGGCAGACGCATGATAGTTCGTACGCGTTTGAGAGCACAGTCGGCAATTGCACTGTGTGTAGTCCTCAAGAGTTCGCATTCGAACAGACCAGGTGCTGATAGCCGCAAACTATATACATCTGGTATATCCGTGGCGGTTGTCATATGCATGACCAGACCAGAGGTGAGAGGCACTGAATATGTCCAGGTCTCCAGTCTCTCGTCAGAATTGTTCAACTTTATCTTCCCATTCTGAGAAAAAAAAGCTATTGAACGGTACTGTACGCGGCGTCTTTACTCTCAATAGAAGCATCTCGAAAATTCGAGCACCCCACGGTGGGCGAGATAGCTAACCTCAGAAAATCACTGTCGTGACCTTCTCTGCCCCGGTCTCTTCGACCTGGCTGCACTTCTCATAGTTCTGTCTAGTTCTTCACAGCAAGTGTTATTCTTGTTGTTATTAGAAATATGCCGATGCTGGATGTTACAATTGATAAAAACGAAGTGCGTTGTGTTATTCTGTTTTATCTCAGGGCATGTTTATTTTCCCCTCATCTCTCTCTCGCTCTGTTTTGCAAATGGAATGCACAATTGTTGTTGCAGAGGAATAGAGGGGTGCGGGTCGAGCAGTAAAGAGATTAGATTACATAAGGCGGCAAACATTCTCGTTTGTATTATTATTATTATTATTATTATTACTATTATATTATTATTATTATTATTATTATTATTATTATTATTATCTATTTTTTGCCATCATTTACTCTCATTTATTTAGGAATTTAATATATACATGTGAATGTTTAAATCCACGGCACTGATGGCTCACTCCTCATCTATCACTCGTGTCGAGTGGGAGTCTTGCCCGACCCCTGACGCGAAGACGCGGGTCCAGTCTTTCATATTTCCGAGCACCGAAATCGCGTTACCTCTCTGAATCTCTAGGGAAAGCCGTTGGCAGAAGAAAGTGCCCGCCCTCTTGTCCATCGTAGCCTGCTGTAAAGCGTCGCCAACCTGGGAAATTAGCGTGGTTGTGAGGGGCCCAGGGCCACCCAGCGTCACGAATGCGAAGGGTGAAAAGTGGTACGCCCGGCCTAAGTTCGCATACTTTCTTATCTTTGATGTCTCGGCGCGGAAAGCGGCAGTTCCTGGGCTAGAAGCGCCGGGACCGACAAGGGAGGGGGTCAGAGAGTCGGTCACCATCGCATCCCACACCAGGGAACGACCCTTGTAGAAAGGTATCAAAGTCAAGCCGTCGGGCCGCTTGCCATCGTCTCTAGAAAGACCAGGCGGTTCTAGGATGCAAGGGATTCCGGCCTTTCGCAACGACCTTGCACGAATATCATTCAGAGCGGTGTGACGTGGGCGCCGGCCCGCCGAGTGAGCGCAGGACAAGCCGTGTCTGGCCAGGCGTCCGACAGGCTCGCCACAAGTGCATCTGTGTGGCTCTACCAAATCAGCTCCCAGTCTCAGGCCAACGCAGATCCGGATGGATTGGTCGTCAAGGCGGGTACCCAATGAGTCAGCGGGGAGTGCGCGTAGCCAATCGCTCGCTCCTGGGCGAGCGACGGCAAGAGGGCGCGCCCTATCCTGGTCGTCACCGCATTCTTCAAGCAACTCAGTAAGCGAAGATTCGTGTACCTTCTCGGCCCAGGCCCTCTGGCAGGTAAGTCTTTTCATATCAGGCGGTGAAGCTTGGAGTCCAGCCGCTATAGCGTCGCGAGTTGCCTTAAACAATGCCCAAGCCCCCGGCGGGACCAGGCGTTGAACATGACCCGAAGTAGCGTGCATCGAGGCGGCCACGGCAGGGCCTGCCAAGGAGCGGGCCGAGGGAAGACCAAGACCGCCCATGGAGAGCCGCCTGGCGCACCTCTCGTGGTCGTTAGTTCAGACCCAAAACCGTCTCACGGGGCTCCAGCACCTGGTCGTCGAACGGTTGGAGAAGCTGGTTGAATGTACACGAACATTCCATGGATCTTATGGTATGTACGATGCGACACGCGGAGAACGACGAGCGGAGTAGGTAAAGCCCTTGGTGGGCTCCGACCAGAGGCAGACGTTCTTGCATCGCCCACAATCTGTCCATTATGGGGTCGAGTAGACTCGACAGTGCAGATGGTAGGAGCGGTGCGCCAAGGAGCGTAACTTCGTGTTTAGACACGACTCTACAACCCGGTAGTAACGCAAGTAAGGCACTCAATGTGGGGTCGTCTGGGTCTGTCCCCGCGACACCTCGCATTTGGCCGTGTTTAACACCAGGCCACTGACTGTCTCAAAGACAAGAATTCTGCGCACTTCCTCGAGTAAGTCCTCCATCGGTCCACCGAGTGTGCCATCGTCGAGGTACCAGGCGTTGAAAGGCACTTGTATTGAGTTGACCAGCTCACGGATACCCAGGCTGAATAGAGCCGGCCCCAAGGGGTCTCCCTGCTGTATACCTGATGCCGAGGACAACGTGTGGGCCCCAAACAACAGGACGGATGGCTCTCTGTATGCGTGATTCACTAAGTTGAAGATTTCCGGTACTGCATCACGAACTGCACGAAGTATATGATCCCTTCGAATAGTATTGAATGCATTGCGAAAATCCAACTTCAAGAGTGCCGTTCGGGGCGGGCTTGATTGGACGAAGGCTCTTGCTGCATGTACAGTTGCATCCGCCCCGCCTACTAAGCCAAAACCAAACTGGTGCGGGTCAAGCTGCTCAATGATAAGATCTTCGGCCTCACGACAGGCTATTTTTGCAGCAATCCTCCGTATCGTGAGAGAACAGGCGATCGGGCGAATCGATGAGTCCTTTTGGCGGAGTGCGAATAGCTTGGCGCCGAATATAATCTCCCTGACCTCAGTCGGCAGTGTACCCCATCTCAAGAAGTCCACCACTCTGGCAAGTGCTGCGGCCAGTCTCCTTGCCACCGGTCCAAGCACGTTTGCAAGAAGGCCCTTCAGATGACGCGGACGCAAAGCGTCAGGACCGGCGGACGAACTGGCCGAAAAGCTGGCAACAGCTCCCAAGACATCATCGACTGAAGAGTGACGCTGCGTCATAGAGTCAGGAGGGTCCGGAAAAACCGAGTCCGATGGAGCAGGTGGGTGCTTGGCGGCAAGCGAGGCCAAGACTTCGTCTCCCGAAACAAACGAGTCCGTAGAGCATAGTAAGCGGGCCGCCCCGGAAACGTCTCCCTCGGACAGTTTAGACGAAACGCGGCGGCCGAGTCCTTAGGGGAGTCGCACGCATCTGATGTGACTCTTCTAACACCACCTACGCGAAATTCGAACCGCCAGCCGTCGCGGAACGCTCGGAGGTTCGACCGAACAGTCGCTGCCAAAGAGTTGGACGACATCTTATTATTATTATTATTATTATTATTATTATTATTATTATTATTATTATTATTTATTACGTGTTAAACAATGTTACAGTTGTGAGGTCTGAACGTATTATTGCAATGTTTTGTTAAATAATTCGTTCACTCTATGGCGCATAAAAAATAAAAAAAATAGATGCCGCGTTCCCTCTGCAAACGGCCAAGGACAACGCTTGCCTCAAGAATTGACCCTCTCTTCGGTCGTTCGTGATCTCCTGAATTCGCTTACTCAAATCTTTGAGAAATGCTTCGGCTCCCTTGCTGATTAGTCCTAGTGTCTCCATGGCAATAGGCACAAGAATATATCTTGTTTCCAGTCCAGCATATTTAAACCGTTTTCTGGCGTCCGCGTGCTTTGCTACCCACCCCGGCTCAACAGAGCTGTGGTGTAAATAGGAAGCCGCGGTTGTGCACGAAACCGTTGCCCAAGCTAGGGACTTTCCATGCGACCATAATGCAATGGTCACCCCATCAGGTCTTTCTTCGCCGGAAACTAGCGGACACTAAACCTCTCGGTTTTTCCTCGGGGGACCTTATGATCACACCGTTTAGTTCAGCATGTCTGGACGATCTACCGGCGCTCTTCGGGCAACTCAGTGGGTGTAGGCCACTGGAATCCACCATCTCCCGCACAGTTTGCACTGAAACGGCTCGCAGACGCTAGCGCCGATTCTAAGTGCTGACATCATGCGGAAAGAGTTGGGATCCAGCATGGTGCCGAGCTGAGGCGAGGGTAAGGCCTTAAGCCAACCCCCTACTGAATTTATCTTGTGCCGCTAAAAATACGGCGCGGTCTCTCCGGGAAACAAGCTCGTCTAAGATTTCTCTGCTCTTTTTTTTGCTTTTGAGCTTATCTAGGTAATATTGGCTAGGATATTCTTCTAAAGGGCCCGGGTCTAGCATGGTTCTAATAGTGTCCCGTGCTTTACTGGTTTCATATCTTATTTGTGGTCGAACTGCCTCTTCCACTAACGAAGCTGCTACCGGACCAAATTGCACCAGTGAAGCAGCGTAGCATACCGGAGCTAGGTCAGTGCCACTCCTTATTCCCAGACCACCTTCACGTATCGGAAGACTTGCTCTCTGCCAGGTGTTCTCTTCTAAATTTACGTTTAGGACGTCACTAAGTATGTCTCTGCTGACGTCATCATACGCCGTTAATTCTTCGGGGCACGTCAAAGCAGGGCATGCACGCAGTATAGGCGTTTTGGAGAAGGCGTTTTGGATGAGTCAGTTGGTTGTGGTTGAAAGGGTCTTAGATGTTGATTGCGTAGGAATGCCGGGGGTAATGTAGACGTGTTATGTGCGCCCGCAAGCCCTGTGAGGTTTCCAAGGCGCGGCCGCAGTGTGTGCAGGTATAAGGGGTCTGGGATAGTGGGGAGTTCAGTCTAAAGTCTTCATCTGTTATGAATCCGTCGGGATGGGATGGTCGTGAAGTCATTTATGTACGGTCCTTATCGATACTCGTGTTTTCCGTTTGAATCAAAGGCACTTCTTTGGAGCCATCTAAGACGGCTATATTAAAGGCCTTTCCTGCCTCCGACTCAAGAAAAGATACAGCTCTATTGAGGTCTTGGTTCTCTTCTAGCCATTTAGACAGTAGGGGCTTAAAGATGTTCCATATCTGAAGAATTCCGTTTACGATGTTTGAAGATCCTTTAAATGTTTTTTTTCTTGAGACTTCGGCTGCAGTCTTTCCGGTTGTTTATTCTGTGCTTGCTTCTTTTGGTCTACACTTTTTCAAAATCATGGTGGGGGGAGGTGACAAAGCGCGGTCTCACCGTCTTTGTGCATTATTTGTGTAGGACCCCTGGTTGCTGTAGGTCGTACGGCATCAGCATAAGACTTCTATCCATCTGTCGAGGTTTTATTATTTTTCTCTACGACTTGAACCATTGAAGGAAAATCGTCCTTGGCGGAGAGACGGGTGAATAGTTTCTCGTAAAGCTTCACTCTTTGTGCTTCGGAATATATTCGTCTTACACCACAGTTGTTATCGTTGGAAGCATGGGTCCAGCCACAGTTGACACAGCGGGCCTTATCATGGCATTTCCGTAATTGGTGTCCTGGGCGGCCGCACTTTCTGCACGTAGGTTCACCTTGTTTTTGACAATCGGTAGCCTTATGTCCGTACTTATGGCATTTTAAACATTGCAAAGGAGAGCCTGCACATAACGTTACTTTAAATATTTCGTCGACGATGGTAACCTCTGAGACCGGCATGGTATCGAATCTTAGTCGTACCCTCGCGGAGTTTTTCCAGCTCTTCGTTGTTTTGCCTTTATTGTTCTGTGTAGCCACAGCAATTTTTTCCCGTTTTACTTGGCTTACACCCTGATGTTTCAAACATTCAAGCAGATCTTCTTCGGTAAACTTATCTTCACGATGAGATATTAATACCCCGCAAACCATTTTCAGCGTTTTTGCAATTGCGACCTGGGTTGGTTCTTTGACACGGATCGCTAGCTTTCCCTGCGCTGTAATACACGCATGCGCTCCCGGCAAAGATTGCCTTATTTCATTATATATTTTTAGTAGGCTGACAGTCTTCAGTGCGGACGGGTTATCCGGGCATTGAAAGATAATCTCGGGATTAGCAAATGCTTCAAAATTAGCGACTCTTCACCGAATATGTGTACCCGATGCCGCGTTCTCCTTGGCCACTTTCCTGGCCGCAGCCATGACGGCTTTATCCATTCTCGTTGGAACAGTAGACCAGCCTCCACCCTCTCCAGCAGAAACAGCTGTTTCACTCGGTGGACCTGACGGATCGTCCTCTATATGAGAGGCATCTTCACTTTCGAGAGCTCTCTCCATCATACCTGCTAGCCTGGCCTCTCTCCGCTGGCTCGCTTTGGTAGCAGCTGATTTTCTTGAAGATGTTTTGGTTCTAAAGCACTTTGCACCACAAATATGACTGCCGCCGTCGCCGGTCCGTCTGCTAGCTGCGCGGCAGGGAAGCGGCGAAGAAGCACGAGATGATAGCGGGGATTCCTCAGGCCTGCTACAGCAGTGATCAGTGAGGTCACAGCCCCTGTCCGCCGTGACAAGCGAGACTAACATGGGGAGAAAGGCAGGGTAAATCGTCCGACAAATCCGTTTCTGCTAGGAATTTGCAGAGTACGACGACTTCAGTTCGAGGCCTGTTCGAACTTGCCAGCTCCGTTCAAAAGCATAGACAAGACGTTCGCTTGCGTTGTCGTCGTCGAGCTTGATGACCAATAACGGGCTTTAGCATGGGGGGCTGCCACTGAACGAGGAACAGCGGCAGACGAATGAACTCTTGAGCAGCTGAGTTTGCCGTTGTTGTCGCTGCCTCCTTTGTTGTTGTTTTCGTTGCTGTTGCTGTTTAGTTTTTGTTATTGTTGCTTTGTGGCTGTTGTTTTTATTGTTGCTGTGTTGCTGTTTAGTTTTTGTTATTGTTGTTTAACAACGTATGTGGTATCGTTGAAGGAGTACTTACAGTATTTTGAGTAAGCGTCGCCATCGCTTGAAGTTGTAGTGATCATGAACGCGCGTGGCTGAAGGTAGCGGCGAAGAAATGGCATCTAGAGGAGCTTTATACCAGCCAATACTATAAAAAAAGTGGCTTCGATTATACCTAGCAGCCGTCCTTCAGTCGCCTCACGTTCGTTCGTCCGTCCATCTCTTCTTTCTGACGAACCTTGACGAAAGCATGGCCATCTCAGTCGTGCCGAGGGAAGTCACACAGGGGCAAAGGCTAACATGTTTCATCCGGCTGTAAAAAGCGCTTCAGCTGACGTATCATTATGGTGATTGATAGCCGTTGTACGAGTAGAAGTTGTTGTTGTTGTTGTTGTTGCTGCTTCTGGCGTTTCTGCTATCGCCGCAGGTCGCGGTACTCATTTCTTGAGAAGTAGGTGACGGTCAGTTTTAAGGTACTATTGCTGCCTTTTGTAAGACGTATGACTCGTAATATATGCGTTGTACTAGTTTGTCGCCTAAACGTGTTCGTAGCTATTTTGTTTGCGAATATGCCTATTGGATACAAATCTCCATATTTCAAAAATTCTTAGAGCTTCTAAAAATTATTGCTTATTTGGACATTAGTTAGTTTGGAATACCTGTCTGAGCACGGTGTCATGGATTGAACTATCCGTTAAGCTTACTGGGCCTTCTCTGCAGCTCGGTGTGCCCGTGACAGCCTTCTGTGGCCTAGTTTCTGTGCGCGTTCATGTTCCTTCACGCTGTCACAAAGTTTGCTGTAAAAAAAAGCCTATATAAAGTGCCTAAGATTAAGGTACGAAGCACCAAGAAAGCGTTAAACGTGGCTAAATAGAAACGATTAAAAATCGTTATATTCGCCAAGCATATTCGTCTTCTCATAAATGAGGTATGTATCTCGCGCGATAACGCCTCATCGTTACGAAAATGAAAGCGTTAGGAAGTTGTAGGTAGCGGCAAAGTTGACTCAGAGTATTTCGCAAGTTACGTAGGGTCCCTGTACTGATTCGGTTAAGTTGACAAAAATGCCGACAATTTCTTGTATAATACCCTGCCAGTCCCCTCTGCAAGCCCGTATCCCACGCTCAAGCATGGGAGAAGGTTCGAGCGACGCCGCCGTTTGGGTAGCCCCGTCGACGAGCATCAATGCCCGCCTCACCCAAAACGAGATAAGGAAAATTCAATTTCAATTTCAATTTCAAACGTGGTTTATTCACGGAACTGCATTACACAACGCTTAAGCTCTCGGTAAATAAAAATGGTTGAAAAAAGATGAATCAAACAACAAAGCAGATAATTACTCTCGACAAAATCCAAGGAGTGCTTTGTATAAGCACTTTACACACAATGGTATTACAGTGGTTAATGATTTACACAAGAACTTCAAAGCAGCAATTGGTGCGTTTGTTAGAACGCCAAACACCACATGAGGCAACAAACTTGCAAATATAACACACAAACGAAGTAGTCCACTAGTACAGCATCAACACAACTTACAACAACTATGTCTAAAAACATGTGGATAAATACAATCAAAAACTGAGTGTGTCCTCGTATACGAAGCACAACATTAGTCCCTATATTAGAGAAGCCCTGCATGATCCGCATTATTCCCGGAGCACCCGAAAACGACTGCCAACATTAGACCGTCTAGGTAAGCAGAACCTCTGAACTTCGGCATTCTGCCAGTGCATTGAGTCAACCTCACCTGCCAAGGCCTGTCCTTTCGAGCAGTCGAGGTCCCGTAGCTTTACTAACGCCAGGACAATGTTTGAACCCTTAACGTCATGAATACCACTTCTAGACAAAATAGTAAGCGTTAACTAGTTATCCGCTTCGTCGTTAATTCTCGTTGGAATAATTTAGAGAGAAAAATGAATTCCTGGGTAGGCGTGCTGTTATATGGAACACAAGTAATGGAGTCGGGCGCCTAGAAGGACCGGAATTGCAGACGTTGGCAGCTAATAGCCGGTTTTGCTGTGTCTACATAAATATACAAATGCATGAGTGGATTTACGGTGTGTATCCCCATTGCATGTGTAAACTTTATGCAAAGCCGTGCGACCTGTAGCACTTCCAACAATGTTCAAATTATCCGCCGATATGTAAAAGACGGTAATACGACCGATAACAATAAACTGTACCAAATTGATAACCCAGTCAATTGCTAATAAAACATTGTTTTTCATTCACAATAACATTTACTCAAATCTTGCAGTTTTAGGAAATGATGCGTTGCAATAGTTTGCCTAACGCCGGAATCGAACCCGCAGCTTTACTTACGAAAGTCGTGGAAAATGGCCATTTTCTACTTGGTCTCGCTTACGAATATTATTTGTATTCGTCTCGGGTGAATAAATAACTCTCTCCTTGAAAGAAACGATCACACGCAGGCGAATCTATAAAAAAAAGTATACCGCTTTCATTTGTAGCACAGCCCAAGTGTGTCTTTCCCGAAAAGCAGATAGCGAACGATAACTGCGCCCTAAACGAAACGATATACGACACACTTGGGGGCCGAGTTCCGAGGAGTAGCGGTGTGTCTCCCTGTTTGCCTGATTTGTAATTCCTAAAGACATAATCGCTGACGTCTTGAAGCTTCATATGTACCCTAGTAAGACAAACTCTTTGTAAACTAGTTGTGCCTGTAGCAGTGCGATGTTGTGATCCCGTCCTCAAGTACAACGATTTCCAGATCAATTTCAATCGTGACTCAGTGCATATTTTCAAATTTTACCATTTTAAGAACTTTCGGATGTGTCCCATCATACAATTTCACCGCATTATCAAGCACCTGCCAGTCAGATACTAACCCATTAGCTATAATGGCAATGGTGTATATATATTTATATATATATACGTAAAATGCGATGTCAGCAAGCTCTTTGGCCTGGTGTGCGCGTGCTAATTTTGAAACGCACGCATAACGGTCCATCTCCTTTTAACCTTTCACAGCATTCTGTGGAAAATGAACAGCACAGCGGCGACGGCAATAAAAACTTTATTTTAAATTCACCCCGACCGGACTGTCCCCGGTCCGTGCGACCTTCCGGGATTACATACTAGGTAATTACTTCAGAGGGCCAAAGAAGAGATTTTTCCAATATAGAACTTTTCACGCTATCTGTGTTGCTATTTGTTCCAGGGAGATTTGTTCTGGCTTTGTTCGGAAATGTTGCTTTTTTACGTGAGCTTTTTTAACAACAAATCTTTGTGACGGCATGGAATGACCAAGCACATAACCCAAGTGCTCTAATGAAGTGTCTCATTCTTTTTATTAATATTTATATACTTCTTCTCACATATAAACTCCTCACGTGTTCTCAATTGAGCACAATAAATATATTTCCACACCCGATGATATGATCGACGATACGATCGATACTAAATTAGACTCATGTAAACTCTGAAGCATTTAAAAACCTGCATCTTTTAACGTTATGTCAAAACTAATTAATTCCAGCCAAATCATGTCACAGCTAAATTGCTTTCTATCGAATAAAGCTACGATGACGAGTGTAAAATGATAGCGCAAAGGCGAGTACCCTTCCAAAGCAATGTTTCTTTTGATTTGCAGATTTGATTTAATATATATATATATATATATATATATATATATATATATATATATATATATATATATACTGTTGCTGGATGCTGTCTCTTTACTAAAACTGCGTTATTCCTCCGCGTTTCTCTTGTATCTTGCAACTCGATTACAAAGGAAGAAGAAGGAGAATAAGACTGGGCTAAGGTCCGATCGTCCCAGTTGCAACAGAGTCGACACACCCAGAGACCAGAGAACCCTAAAGGTTGCTGCTGTGGCCAAATCCTAAAAGGCGGGAAACGAATGGAGAAGAGGTTGGTTGTTCTCTCCGTGCTCAGGCGGCGATCGTCTGCCAACCGGTTGTATCGGGGTTCTATCCCTCCAACCAACCCGCGCCCTCTTAAGTCTTCGCATGGCCCCATGGCTCTACGGACGGCCACGGGGGACAAGACCATATCGGACACAGAGCGCAATCAATAGTATTTGTAGTAGCTGATCTCTCGTCCTATCGTGCACCTCATTCAACGGGTTGTCGATTTGTCGGAAGTACGACAGACGTTGCAGCGATTCGCCTCTGATCTGGGGCACACACATTCCACTCTGTTAACTGCGACCAGCCAACCACAACAGTAAACAATTTCTGCTGGCCCTTTAGCGTCTGTTAGAGACCACCGAGGCCGGCCCTGTAGCACATTGCGCACTCGTTTGTATGATGCCTTTGGGTAAATCTATGTTTTAGTATTGGAAGTAGAAATATAACGGTTGATATAATATGTACGATAAACATGTCTTAATTACTTCGTGACGGCCCGTGTACGATTATATATACAATTTAGATTGGGAAATTTAGGTCCGAATAGTAGCAAAATCATTCCCCTGCCTTCTGAAAGCCTTGGAAATTGTTCCAGAGCTAGCGAGAAAGGAGAAAAAAAGAAATTTTAGAGCTTGACACTCTAAAATTGGCTGTCATTGACTCTATAAAATATATGCCAGAGCGTACTATACCCAACTATTGCGGAGAGCAATTTTACCGAGCAAGATGGCTTAGTGGCAAAAGCCTTTGCCTTGCATTTAAAATCGACCAAGATGGGAAAAGAACGGGGAGCACAGATGTCTCAATAAAAAGAGATGGTGCATTACCATCCACCCCCCCATTATTTTTTTAAAAAGCTAAGCAGAATCAAGAGTTTTAGATATCTCAATAAAAGCACAATACCTGGCCATCTTCTTACTAAATAAGTGTGTTGTTTTTGAGATCTAATAAACTTTTCGGGCTGCCCCTCAGCTAAGATTTAACGTCCACGGTACTGCTTTTCGCATTGTTTCATAGACAAATGTGCAACGGTGGGGCTCGAACCCGCGCACCTATGTGTCTCCTCCGGTCGCGAGGGGCAGGCAAATGCACCACGCCACCGGTCTCGACGCTTTTTGAGATCTAAGAGTCTTTGAGCAAACGGAAAAGTAATACTTAAAAATTAACGTTGCCTTGCAAAACGTTGAGAGTGTATTGCACGAGAAACTTTATTGCATATGTTAGAGTGTGAGCATCTTCTTTACAAAGCCTAGCAAGGACTCAAAGCCTGTTAATTTAGCTGACGGTATCTAGATGGCCAACTTCAATTTGAATTATGTACGTTTTGTTGAATCTTTAGCCAACGAACGTCCCCCCGACAGCCGATGGTACTCAAAAACTTGGGTCATTGCCCAAGCCAAAGGCCGCACTTTTTAAAGCATTTTTGGAATTTAAATAAAAAAAATATTTCATAGTTAATCCTTTTTGTTAACCCTTCCTGGTTCCGTTTTAAGTTAAGAAGACGACGTGTTTGTTTTAACAACATTTAGAATCTCCTCGATGTGTGGCCAAGCTGTGTTGGGGCACCCTGAACACACATATTAGTTATGCGCTGTCCTGCGTCGGCCTGGCTGGTGCTATTCTGACGACTTAGCATCGTTTTAATTTGGTTCATTCGGAATGCAAATATATATTTATATATATATATATATATATATATATATATATATATATATATATATATATATATATATTATATATATATATATATATATATATATATATATATATATGTTAAGCGGCTGAGTGCTGCAGTTTGCACCGTATCTAACTAAAAACGACGCATCCGCCGTCCTTCCTGTCTGCAGAAAAAGCACCGAGCCTCTAGTGACAGACAGAAGCCGTAGCAGTCAGCAGACACTGCCACCGGCTGTGGCAAGCAGTTAGCGTATCAACAAACATAGCCGCATTTATCTGCTGAAAGCAGTGATGACAGTGTTGTTTTTTCTCTCGCGAGCGCGTCTCCTAGCTAGTTTACACAGCCAAGTACGCCTTCCTTTTTTGCTTCATAATGGATACTATATATCTCGATGTCATTACCGCTTGTTCCGGCGTTCGCATACGTAGCATCTCGTGCCTCCCTGTAAACCGGGTGGACGACTAAAAACGTGTCAACCAACGAGTTGTGAAGTCCATAAATCGCGCTGAAGCAGTGCCAGTTACAGGCACTAAATTAGCGAGTCATGTAAATCGCCTGACCAGTGAAATTCTGTCCGCCATCTATGCATCTATTTCGAAGTTGTCTGCTGTAACCAAAAACGCGGCTCTGAGTGCAGAAGAAAACATATATATATATATATATATATATATATATATATATATATATATATATATTGTACATATTCGTAATTAATAATATCTTACTCGCCTGTTGTTTCACGTCAAGATTGATGTGGTAGTGTCGCCATCAGTGTACTAGATATATATACCACAACTTCTAGGATGCAAAACTATATAATAGTCACGTAAAATTGTAACGAGCCATTACGTTACGAAAAATTGTAACGAAAAATATAAACATATCGAGCGCGTAAATGCGATTACAGTGACAAGGACGTCTTGTAAAGCGGCAAAGAAGACGAAATACATTGAAAGTACGAAAGATGTTCCTTTGAGGCGTGCTAGCTCGTAACCAACTTATGCGGCGACTTCATCATGGCATCGAATAGAGCAAAGAAGGTAAAACACATATTCCCCTGCAGTACGTTTTTCGGGTGTATCAGCAAGCGGACAGCCAATGTCATGAGGTTAAGAAGGATAGCAGGTGCGAATTCATCGCGAATACATCGTTGTGAGACTGTCTGCTTGTCGGTGTGTTGTTGACCAAGCAGTAGAGCATTCATAAATCTGTTGGCGAATAATCAGTCGGCAGTTAGTGAAGCAAGACTTAGAACACACAGTAGAGACAGCGACAGCAACAGAAATAACAATAGCAGCGCCCGCAACAGTGGACTTCCTTATAACTAGCATTCATTACTGTTTGTCGTCGTTTCGTGACCGCATCGCCGGCCACACATTAGCTCCGTAATCGTGGAGTGGCCCGAACTCGAGTTGCGATGCTTGGGAAAGTGGCAACCACATCTGTGGACGACCGATGCGCAATGTGTGCTCCCCCGGTGACCCAACAACGGCCGCAACGCATATAACTTAATTATACAGCAGGCAGTCAGTTACGTTGTTGGGCCAGTTGGCAGAGCGGGCGCGTGCCGCCGCCGCCGTCAGCTTGAACCACGCAGAGGAGCATAAAGCAAAGTAGGCATTCAATTAGGCTTCTTCCGCGTTCCGCGGGGGACTTTAGAGTCCGGTCCACTCGTACGGGCAGAACGCGGGGAGTGCGGAAGTAGACATGAGTGGCGAAGAAAGAAGGACGGGAGGGAGGCAGGGTGGCATAGGGGTTGCACATTGGTCGCCATTTCCCATAGCAGTTCAGGTGACCGTCGTGTGGAGGGGGAGGGGGGGGGGCTCCCTTAGCCAGCAGTCCAGTCGACAGGGAAAAGCCGAGGATAGACCACCATGAGAACCCAACGGGCCGACCGGGGAGCGGCGGTAAGGGGGTGGTGTCGAGAAGAGAAGGATGATGATGACGACAACGGTTAGGTGGACGAGTGGGTCGGGGCATGATGCCCCCACGAATAGGAACAATGGTGGAAAGGAGAAGAAAAATAGGAGGAAGACGCGGAGAAGATTATGAGACAGGCTTAGCAACGGCGAGCAACTAGGCAGCGTAGCCCTGTGAGGGTCGCTCAGGCCCCCGCCCACACACTGCGGTTGGCCGCAACGAGAACGGTTATCATGACTACTGGAGAACAGCGTATCTTCAGAGAGAGAGAGAGAGAGACACGTGAGAGAGAGAAGCTACTAGTACTTTCTCCGCCACCACTACTATTGCTACTACGAGCATTACTACAACAATTTTCATTGAAACTACTTTTGTTATACTATGCAGTCTACTGCAATTCCTACCCCGGCTTCTAGCACAAATACCACGTCGGAAGGACGAACGAACGAACGACTGCTGTTTAAGCCCAACGTATACAGCGCATACCATACGCTGAGCGTTGGTCTATGAGCAGGGTTAGCAACGGCAGGCGGTACAGTGCACGCGTGGCCGAGAAGTGCATACGAAAATAGCATATATATATATATATATATATATATATATATATATATATATATATATATATATATATAGACTCTGTATATGTATATATATATATATAGAGAGAGAGAGAGAGAGATACAGGGAGAGAAAGGAAACATCCATCCGTGCCATAGGAGCCATTTCCATGGGTTGGCGACCTATCGCCGCCGCCAATGTCGGACGTTCCAACAGACTGCTACTATTTCTACTGGTACCACGTTGAGGCAACATCGGTCGCCAGCAGGAAAACATGAGAAACGTCTGCATTGTTATTGTTGTCATTGTTGTTGCGGTTGTTGTCGTTGTGGTTGTTGTTGTCGTCGTCGTCGCCGTCGTCGCTTTTGCTCGCGCATCATGTGTCGAATTTGGGATGCGTCTACTCCTACGTGAGCGTACGTGTCTCTGGGCGTCGTATCTGTGTGTGGGTGCCTGCGTGTGTACGTGGGCGGCTCTGTCTATGTGTAGGCGTCCATACGTGTATGAACGAATAGGTGAATAAGACCAACGAGTATATGCTCTGTGCGTGTCGGGGTGTGCGGGGCGGGTGTCTGTCTGTCCGACCCACCGACCGTCTGTCTGTCCGTCTGTCCGTCTGTCTGTCTGTATATGCGCGAGTGTGTTTGTGTGCATATCGGGGCCTTTTAGGCCACCCGTTAGGCAGCCATGCAAGACAAACAAGAACTTTCTAACCTTCTGCAACATCTACTATAACCACCACCACTACTACAACATCTACTATTGCTACTGCAACATCTACCACTGCAACCACCACCACCACCACCACAACAACAACAACAACAACATCTACTATTACCACCACCACAACATCTACTATTGCCACTGCAACATCTACCACTGCAACCACCACTACCACCACCACTACAACAACATCTACTATTACCACCACCACAACCACTACACTATAGTGTGCTACTCAGTGAGCAGACTACTGATGATGATGATGATGCCCAGACCGCTAGCCCTACGACCACCGCGCGATTCTGCGCGGCATTGACGTTGTCGGTTGTTGACGTGTTGTATGCAGCGTGTATGTAGTATATGTACATATGTATGTAGTATATGTATGTAGTATATGAATGTATGTATGTAGTATATGAATGTATGTATGTAGTATATACATGTATGCATGCAGTGTATATGAGTGCCTGTGTCGGTTTGTCGGTCGCCATTAGCATTGCCTAACCAACTTGTGGGCGACAGCCAGCGACAGTGCTTCCAACCCGCTATGACGATGCTGGTTAAACGACACGGAGCGTATACATCCACCACGCCGCGCTCCAACATCCCACTCGCGTACCTTTCTTCGCACGTCTCTCCCTTCCGTATTGTCTTTAGAGCAGCTCACGCTCCAGTCTATCTCATATGCTCTGTTATGAGGACACTGGCTTTGGAGATCATTATTATCACCATCATCGTCATCATCATGAACGTAGCTGGTGGTTGTGGCATTCTCTATACATGGCGCAACGGTATTTGTGTGCATTTCGCCGTGTCCATGTGAGGGTAGCGATGGCATATCGTCTTCATGGTTGGCCTGCTATCACGTGGCGGTATTGCCATCTTATTACAAACCAAGCCGTGTAGAACTACAGACAAATTGGTTGTAGTGCAGAAATAGAAACGGCGTCAACGACCTGATGGAGAATAAGTAAGAGGAGGAGATTAAAAAGACAAAGAAACAGAAAAATAAATGTTTCGATTGGCGTGCGGCTCTAGCAAGGTCGTCGGCAACCCTCTGTTTCCCCTATTTTCTATTTTAGATTTTCTCTACGTGTGGTAATTCCCTATAATTATTTTTTTCTTAAATAAACATGTTAATAGCTCATATGTGTATCCCTATTATTATTATTATTATTATTATTATTATTATCTGCGCACCTTAAAATTCAGCAACAGCAAGAGCAAGAAAAATTACAACAACAAGCACCACTAATGCTACCATAGAGGTTTTCGGTACGCCTTGTTTCCCTGATGGCTTTTAAAGAAAGCCGTTATGTATCACAGCGCCGCTGTACGTACACGTATTAACCTGATCACCTAATCTTTTCGCCACTAAGCGGGTTCCACTGACAACAATAAATAGAGCAGATTGTGGTAGTTCTTACGTTGCAGCTTTTTCGTGAGTATATTAAGCTACGACAACCTACGCAATTTGTTCCAACAATCCCACGAACGCACCACATCACCAAGCTCGACACCGGACCTTCACCTGCCGGTAGTTAACCATACCTCTCTAAACAAAATAAAAAGTACCTGAAACGCATCACTAGTTTAAAATTCGTTTAGAGGAACTAAAGCAACGAGTTATAGACATAAATTTTCCTAGGTTAAGCTGGCCATGCGCTACAAGGAATATGTAGCGCGGCATAGTTCTGATAATAACTATGTAGCACTTTACTAGCTACATAACACCAAACCGTTGCACACACCCCTCTTATGTGACATTAAAAGTTATCTTATGTTATGCTAACTAATGCGGAAATTGCTAGAACTGTTTAGTGCAATTAAAATACTATAGTGGCTAGTTGTTTGTCGATCGTACCAAACAGTATGAACCACCTCTCGAAGTACTGGAAGTCGTCAATAAATACCGTTTAAAAGTTTTGGATCTCAAGAGCTGCAGCTAGTTGTGGCTATGACACGCCTTTTTTATTATTTAGGTGCACGACGTGCGTTAGGCAGTCTCAGCCTGCTTTGCTGAAAAACAACAGCGTTACGAAGACGATTTGAACTCTAGCCTTAATCCGCGTTACTCAACGGTTCCAAAAACTATATTGTATGATTTGTACGACACAATGTGTCGTACTTTGTTATGTGTTTTGCGTTATTGTAGCTGCGTGGAGTCAAGTACATAAAAATGATTAACCTGACCACGTTAGTCGTCGCAGTCGAGAAATACGCCGCGATTCGCAGGGCCTCAGGTTGAGATGGCCATGATACACACCGGGCAGAGGGCGGCAGACGAACTGACAAGATAGCCCAATCAATCTAAGACACGCGCGAATCACCCAACAGCCAGCAACAAAGTTCCAGAACAACTGAGAGCTACGTTCGAGCACCCGGGAACAAAGAAGGGGGCAGTGGGACAGGAGTAAGTAGTACAATAGAAATGTTTTTTACGGAATAGCTCCAATTGGTAAAATTGTATATAATATGGCAGCATGAGAATAAGTCATCGTAAACTTATTGGTAGTTGTCCGCGAATGTAAGTAAGCAATGTAAGTAAGCACCAGCTAACCAGTAACTATAACTAAGAATAAGCAAAACACTATCAGTAGATACCCTGTACATATTGAGACAAAATTTAGCACGCATGATCTATATTAGCACTGGGGGCTGGGAGAACCGTCTGATCCGGTAAGGGAATAGTGTTTGGAAGGAATAGGATGTAAAAATGCTCGCAAACGGAACAATAGAGGTGCATCTTCGGGGGCAGGTCTAGATCCGGGAAAAATTGAGCGTGCAGTTAGCTGCTAGCTGGCTGCCGTCGAGAGGATGCAGTGACCTCTCAGGATGCCGAAATCGAAGCCCCGCAGCGCCCCGCCCTGACGACCTCGCCCTCCCTGTGGACCTCGCCCCTCTCCTTCCTGTGGAAATCCCCCCCGTGCATCTGCTGAGTGTACAACGGGTCGTCGAGACGGTGGCTTGCTTGCCAGTGCCCCAAGACAACGTACATTCCCGACATCGTGCGGCGCGACACGACGGCATTGCTTGCCCACCAGGACCTCACCCACCAAGGCCAACGTGGGGCGCAAAGAGTTAGTCCTTCCAGACCACTCAATATGGCAGCCGGGTTGCCTTGCTGCTCTGGTAGGCAGAAGGCCAGCGCGCAGACGTAGCACATCCATCAGTCAGTCGATGAGTCAGCTTCCGCGCAGCCGCCGTTTTGGATGGCGCTCGTTTGTCCTCGAGAGTCACTGGTTAAGTGACCGTTGTTGTTATTGTCGTTGGTGTTGTTGTTGTCGTCGTCGTTAGCGTTGTTGGATCGGCGGCGAAATGGCCGATGAATTCCTCCTGGCGGGGACGATGACATCGTTTACCGATTCGGATGTCCTCCTCGAGGGCCGTCTTCATGATGATCAGTTGGCCATCTTTCTCCTAGCTGTCTACTTGCCCGGTGGCCTGCTTTACTCCCCACGAGCCTATTGCGCGCGCACTGCCCCGCAGGAGAGGCCCCGGTCTGGGGTCGCAGAAAAACGACCGAAAAGGAACCTCGATGGATGGCACACCGAACCCACGCTGCAATACCCCCGGATCGAACTTACTGACTCGGCACGGCGCCGGCGACTGCTGCCAATGCTGCCGCTCAATTATATTGTTCGCGTCTAATATTGCTTCGGGCTTATAAGGTATCCTTGATTGATTACCATATACTGTGCACGGTCATCTATTGTCATGACACTAAAGTATATTTCAACTTAGATGACGTGGTCTCTGTTCACCGACTTGCAACGACAGTAGAGTACACCGACATATGCGCATTTGATACAATACTAATGTATATATATATATATATATATATATAGAGAGAGGCGAGCACTGCCGAGTGTGCAAACGTATTGTAAATTATTAATAAATCATCACAATATTTTCTATATATGTATATATATATATATATATATACATATATATGTATATACATATATATATCTATACATATATATATATATATATATATATATATGTATATACATATATATATATATATATATATATATATATATATATATATATATATATACAGATATATACAGGGTCATTCATATCGTTGTGCACGCATTTCGAGGTTTGATAGAACTCGGCAAGAAAATAAGTTTTCCCTATGGAGGGAAGACGTGGAAACGGCTTGTTTAGGAGAGAAAGTGAAGTTTATAAAAGTAGTTTTTCTGCCTTTTTTTCCTACATAGTTGTGCGAAATCTCTGTTTGCGGGAGAACCAGTCAACGCATGAAGGAACCGATTACACCGGCGTGTTCGGAGGAAAATTCTGCACAACGGAAGACGCTTCACTAGCTTGCGTAGCAAAAAGCTAATACCCAGATTAAGGAAAGTCATGAAAAGTCGATATTTTACGTTAACGCATTTTCATGAAAAATCGTAAAATTTTTCCATTGCGATTAAAAATGTACGTCCGAAAGACCACTCTCACGCAATAGCAAATTTAATGCCCATCATTTTCGTATCAAGGTGATGGTGCTGCGTTACGTAGTTGTCAAGTCACTAAGCTTTTCGATAGCCATATCGAAAGCGAAGGCATGCATATTTCCATAGGGCGTATGAGAAAGTTAGGTACATATTTTGAGGTTTGGTAGAACTCAACAAGAGAATAAATTTTCCTAGTGGAAGGAGGGGGCGGAAACGTCTTGGCAAATTTTTACGGTTCTGAACGTAAAAACTTGCACGTAAAACATAACAACTATGACTGTCGAAAAAGCTTAGTGACTTGACAACTACGTAACGCAGCACCATCACCTTGATACGAAAATGATGGGCATTAAATTTGCTATTGCGTGAGAGTGGTCTTTCGGACGTACATTTTTGGTCGCAATGGAAAAATTTAACGATTTTTCATGAAAAGGCGTTAACGTAAAATATCGACTTTTCATGACTTTCCTTAATCTGGGTATTAGCTTTTTGCTACGCAAGCTAGTGCAAGTGTCTTCCGTTGTGCAGCAATTTTCCTCCGAACACGCCGGTGTAATCGGTTCCTTCATGCGTTGACTGGTTCTCCCGCAAACAGAGATTTCGCACAACTATGTAGGAAAAAAAGGCAGAAAAACTACTTTTATAAACTTCACTTTCTCTCCTAAACAAGACGTTTTTACGTCTTCCCTCCATAGGGAAAACTTATTTTCTTGCCGAGTTCTATCAAACCTCGAAATGCGTGCACAACGATATGAATGACCCTGTATATATATATATATATATATATTAGGTTAAATATAAAGCCATTAGAAGTCTGATTTTAAAATCAGTCTAACAACTAAACTCTCGGCGCTCGAAATCGTGGTTCGGCGGACAGTACTTCAAAGTATGAAAAGCAATCATTTTTCTTGCCCGTTACCGTCCTGAGATGGCCGGTCCGCACGTGGTGCTCCATTACTTTAAAGAGGGCCAGCTTGTACATATTGAAGCCCAAAAAGCCAAGATGGTTCGTGTAAAATAATGACAGGCTTACAAATGGATCCACCAGACAAAAAAAAGATTGCATGCTCCATTTCATCCACACGTCTTGTCCAGTATTTCAGAGATATGTTCTTGTCAGCGAATACAACCTCCGACGAATTGTCAGTGTTTTGAGGCCCGCACGACCAGCGATTACTCACTTAATAAATAGGTTACTGGACATAAGGGATCTACCCGGTAGTTGGCGAGACTGTATACTGGCCGTGATTCGTAAAGGCAAAGTTGACGTGTTGAATCCTTCAATCTGGAGGGAAAAAAAAACTTCATCTGTAAACTATTATCGTTCGCTTCTAACTTAGGGCCAAGAAATGTTTTTTTGAACTCTTGCGCAATATTCCTCGAGAACTACACTCTATGGAGTCTATCTAAAATTTGTTAGGAAACCGGACCAGAGAATCATCGCTGCAACTCGGGTCCCCCACGCTAGCGAATATCTGTTGTAAAGCATATCGATCGGGGTTTAGCTCGGCAATGTTGCGGCTGTGGAAAGGTCTGTTCCGTCGGCTTCCGGAGATCTCACAGGAAGTTGTATTAATCCCCATAATTGTTTGCTTAGTGCATATAATCAACTTGTTTCACTTAAGTGGGATCCAAACTAAATATTTCGTGAAACGATGCAATGTGTTTTTTACCAAACAAGCCGTTTAATTAAGCGTGATAATATTTTACGTTTGCTCACCTCAACGAATTGATAACAGCAGCATGGAAGTAGCCATTGAGGTTTTGCAAAACCATGATCAGTTTATTAACACAAAAAAACGCCAGGTATTTAATGTTGCACCTGCTAACTTATTCTTGCTGCTGAATCTTTACGCGATGCGTCTGCTTATCAACGCAGTTTTTCATTTACATGTGTGCATTCGGTAGTTCAAGCATCGTAGCAGCAGTAAGCCCTGCACCATCATTGGCATAGCCCAGCGTTCAGTCTAATGTTATCGAACAGCTAGTGAGGTTTCCTTAAAGCGGTTCACAATAACAGGCTTTTATCTCAAACAGCCACAACTAGACGAGTTTGGAAGTTTAAGGTAAGTCACCCAGCAGGAAAAGAGCAAACTATTGAATTTTTGCAAACTAATGAGGTGCGGAGCATTCTTCTGCCAACAAACGAATAAGACT
The DNA here is from genome assembly GCA_003439945.1 of Dermanyssus gallinae. Classification (NCBI taxonomy): domain Eukaryota; kingdom Metazoa; phylum Arthropoda; class Arachnida; order Mesostigmata; family Dermanyssidae; genus Dermanyssus; species Dermanyssus gallinae. The sequence goes on from QVRM01004443.1 coordinate 112,788, forward strand.
CGGTATATTCGTGTAGTTGGGCGTGTGTTTGTAAATGTACACGTGGTTATGTGTGTGTTTGTATGTTTGTATGAGACAAATAGAACGTGTGCTTTTTGCGGTTGCTACAGGCGATGCATGGAATAGGCTTCGCTTCGTGTTGTTTCAGTTTTTTTTAATGTTTGTTAAAGTTTAGCTTTCGGGCCACGGTGAGAATAGTTTCTCTTGTTTGCCCGCTTGTCGCTAGGGTAACCAGCAGAAGGTGAAACAGATGGTGTTTCGAGCGATCTGACAAGATTTTCGTTTAACTAAATATAGAAGGATAGGCCTTCCCGAGAGATCAGTAACAATCGTTTCCAAAGCTCCATTCAGTTGTTGTTGTCGCTAAACTGTCTGTGCTGCACTTTTGGGGGTAGTATTTATTATCTAGGTCTAACAAGACGTCACTCTTGCGTGTTTGGTTGAGACGCAAATTGAAGCTTGCTGCTGCTGCCGCTATGGATGCCGAATGGGGCTGCTACGAGTGAATAGCTTTCCTGGGAACTTGACGTCTACGTGAGAGTTATGGAGGATTTTCTAGGCGTGAAAGCAAGAAGAACGATCGACAGAGTCCCGATGAAAGGGTGCCGCTTTCCTTGTCAACATCCACAAGCTACGTACATGGCAGGCTAATCAAGGCTTTTTCAAACGGTGCCTCTTGCGTTTGTATTTTACGTTGCTTTCTCGTATATTTATTTTTTATGACAACAAATTTCATTTTTACCAGTGATGGCGCCAGGAAAATAATGTAGGCAGCTGGTCTATTATGCTACGCCGCATGGGGATATTTTTTAGATAATGTTTAAAGTAGGCAGATATTCTTTACCAAAAAGCAAATAAAGTTGAATATAGAAGAGCATATGTTGTAAAATCAAATATTTCTTACAGATGTATTTGCCTTCTATTTCAGTGTGGTGCGTCTATAACGGCTTCAATTAAACTTTATAGCCTTGCATGCATTGTACAATAATTAATCATTACATTATCCTATTCGTAGATTACCGGCGTGTGACACGCATATAATAGAAATTATCTGGCACAGCTTAGTCCGACAAAGAACAATCCGTAGTCTAATCTACCTCATTTTATCTATTGCTGGGCATTGCCGAAAGCTATTTTATGTTGATTTGTTGCAGTTACTAATTTCACGCTCCTGCTGTGTTTCCCTAAGCGCACGTCTGCATGATTAAAAATAACGAACCGTTATCCGAATAATGCAATGCGTGAATTTGCCAATTCCTGCTTGGGCAGTTCTTATTCTCTTATCGGAGAAGAAGACGAAGAAGAAAAGAGAGACGAACTCGAGGAACTACCTATATTAGTATGCTAGCAAAAATCAGTGACTCAGAAGTAAGTGAGTAAGAAAGCTCGAAATAGCACGAAGGCGAACAAGAGGAAATGAGAGTCCCGGACGGGAGCTACAAAAATGCTGGAAAGCAGGAAGGAATTGACTTGATGATGAAAGCAAGGCAACACCCAATATAAAGACGAGTCATGACTTGTCGAAAGAGACACAGAGGGCTATATATATATATATATATATATATATATATATATATATGCATAATGAAAAACAAACGCATATAATAATATAATGGGATGGCCATTAGGGAGAGACAAATGTGTTTGTCCTCTTTACACATATAAATATATATAAACATTTTCTATCTCAGCTATGAACGCTGTTCTATCCATTCGTGTTCCTTGGTTTATTTGTGATCTACATCTGTTACATACAGCCAGTGATAGCCGATTATTAGACGGGACACCACTAAAATACTTACAGCTACACAAACGATATATGTGCATCCATGTAAGTAAAGAGACTGTAGCGTCAGTTTAAAAATGCCGCTCCACGCCAATTTAGATTATGGCAGCGCGTTGGCACAAACATAATTACGCTTTCGTTCAGCATATTTAATCTCTCGCAATAATATTTGTAATGTATGCTATGTCGCCTTCGGTGAGCGGACATAGTTACAGTCGAGCATCCTGCTGTCTCGCGTAAATGTTTTCCATTAAGTGCAAACTGGAAGCATATCATCAGATACGCTTAAGCGTGCTACTAGTCTAGCGCTATGATCGCACTTCAACAAATTTAAGCGAAGGAGGTGGCGTTAGGTTTAAGCTCTATTAGATTTAGTTATATAACTTTTTATGTTAGCACTTTGGAGTGAACAATTGTCTCCGCGCGAACGTGTAGTCACGGGTTCTCTAACCCAGGGTTAGCCCAGTTCGACAAAGTGCCCCGAACAGATGCTTGCGTTTCCTCGTTGAATGTCGAGAGACAGTCTCTGACGCAAAAACTCCGATGCTCTCGAGTCTCCCGTGGAAAGGTTAAGGCTTCTGCCCACGCGCTGAATCAACTTCAGTGTAAGCGGTCCTGGGCCTCCCATTGTTTCAAAAGCCAACGGACAAAATTGGTGCGGATAGCCAACGCCAGAGTATTTTCTACATTTGTTAGCCTCTGCTAACCTGGACGCATGACCTGCCTGGTCCGCACCTGCACCGACCATCGAAGGGGCTAATGAGTCGGTTACAGTTGCGTCCCAAATAAGCATGCGACCACGCTTAAAGGGGGTTAGAGTAAGACCGTCAGGCCTTTTTCCGTCATCTCTGGATAGACCCGAAGGTTACTAGTACGCAAGGAAAGCCAGCAGATCTTAGTGCTCGACTTAAAGTGTCATTTAATGCCGAGTGGCGTGCTCTTCGGCCTGCGCTTAAGGCGCATGATAAGCCATGATGGGCCAACGCGTCCACAAGGTAACCACAACGACATCGGTGAGGAACGACTAGGTCGACACCAAGCCTATTCGTGGACAGGGTAGGGCATGCAACCAAGCTCCAGCCCCTTCACTACTTACGGCTCGGAGCCTGGCTTTATCAGCCAAGGTAGGGGCTCTATCGATCAGGCTTGCTAATCGCTTTTCTTGCAAGGGGGCTGTCCAACTGCTCTGCTTATTCCTTTCAAAGGGAGGGGAGTCGAATAAAGACGACAATCGGTCGGTCAACTCTTGTAGTTCTACGCTATAAGCTTCCCACCCATCGTTATCCAATAATGCCCTAACCCTCTCCGCAGCCTGGGTCAGTGACGACACGATTGCAGGTCCTGCCGTCATGACCGCGTCGGGCACACCTAGGCCGCCTAAATAAACCGGGAGCATTACCTGTTCCCTTGCCTCAGCGGTCAGCTTAAGATTTAGTATGATCTCTAAAATGTCTAGGCTAAGTCCATTAAATGGCTGTAAGAGCTCTCGTGATAAAAACAGGTTGCAACCTCTAAGCAGGTGTGTTAACCTCGTGGCTGAAAAACAAGATCTAAGAAGGAACAAGCCGCAGTGAGCCCCTAATTGAGGTAGTCTGCCCGCCGCAAAGTCAAGTTTGTTTTTTCGACTGTCTAATGCCTTTGCAATGCCTTCCGGCAACAAGGGGACACCTAGCAGCTCCAGGTTAACCTTGTCTACTACGCGACAGCCCGGAAGTAAGTCAAAAAGGTTAGTTAAATCTAACGGCTCAACTTCGTTGTGAGTTGTGATATATACTTCACATTTGACCGGGATCAATGTCAGATTGCTAATAGCACCAAATTCAATAACTTTCCGTATGTCGTCAAGTACGGTCGGGAGGTCCCCGCCCAGAACCCCGTCATCCAAGTACCAGGCATTAAGGGGGGACTGCAGTGAATCCACCAATTTCTTGATACACAAGCAAAAAAGTGGGGGACCCAGGGGATCACCCTGCTGAAGACCTGTCTGCGATAGCATAGTGCTGTGGGGCATTACCAGGTGGGATGGTTCTGAACCATAGGCCAGGTTCGTCTGGTGAAACAGTACTGGTGCCCACGACTTGACGGCTCGAAGCAAATGATCTCTCCGGACGCTATTGAAGGCGTTTCGAAAGTCCAGCTTGACCATCACCGTTGGCACTTTGCGCGATTGCAAAAATGCACGGGCACAGTGGACTACTACCTCTGTATCCCCCGGGGTAGCGAATCCTAGCTGGTGTTGGCCAAGAGCTGCTGAAATAGTGTCCCTATTATCGTAGCAGCCGATATTGGCCGCCAGTCTGCGAATGACTGAGGAACAAGCGATTGGACGTAATGAGCCATCTTTTCTTTTTAATGCAAACATCCTTGCCCCAAAGATGAGTGGTAAAAGACAAGACGGGGGCGAGCCCCATCTGAGTACGTCCACCACTTTAGCAATGGCGTCCGCTAGTCGACCGGCCGTGCTGCCCAGCGCACCAGACAACAAGTCCTGCAACAGACGGGGTCGTATGAAGTCTAAGCCGGCAGCTGAACTTCTGCTAAATGTCTTCATTGCACTCAGTATCTCTTCACGTGAGGTTGAAGAAGGCAGTGTGACTGCCGGCGGTGTGGGCATGGAGAGATCCGTAGGCGCATCGGGATGTTTGGAGCGAAGAGCTTCTGTATTTTCGTTGGCTGGCGCTAGGATATCCTGGGAGCTCACCAATCTGGGCTCTATTGGATAAAGTCAGTACTTCAGGAAGTTGTCGTTGTTTAACTGCTTGCTGCCTTTAGGCCTACCGTCGGAGTCCCCCACCCGTAAATATCTATAACCGGTGATTATTTATATTATGGATTCTTCCAGTCAGGGATGATAAAATGCGTTCGCAGGAGGGGCAGTGATATACGGTGACCACCAACGCGATTCCGATGCCGGATATGTATATCTGGTATCAGCAGACGTCGTGCCATCATATCGACAAAGTTTGCTGAAGTGGTTGATTTGCAGTCCGAGAGCATACATTTGGCGTACGTTTGATTAAGCTTTTATTTTCAACTACTTGTAGTAGTTATAATTATACACGTCTTTACAGTGCGTCACAATACATTAGTCCCATGACCACGAAGTCTGCTGTCATACACGTCATCACGTGTGCTCAATACACGGCTGCCTTTGAGAGATAGCAATGAGCAGGATCGTTGTATATATCATGTGTCCTTCCATGATTTGTTTGAATCTATCGAGAAAACAGCTTGATATATTACTTCTATCCTTTCATCTATTCATAATCGATTCTTCCTACGTGCTGGATGATGTTAGTTGATTGTTTAGAACGTTATTACCTGTCTAAGACAGGCCGTACTATACGCTATCGATACAGTAACATATGTCTAAGCGGGTCCGCAGCTGTATGTCTATGCCGTTTAGATGTGCAAATTCCATGTTTTTTAAAATATACGCAATTTGTGAAAGTGCACTTAAACCACGGTGCAGATCTACCGAGTCAAATCTATAAGTTCATAGATGTAGACGGATAGATCGAAAACAAAACTCTAACGTGGGAGACAGAAGATTGGTATAATTGTAGGTCTGCTGTGGCAAGTATGAAGCGTCCCAAGTTCTCGTTCGGGCGAGGTCCTGACAAGCTCAGACTATACTACTATCTAGCCGAAAATGCACCTGTACCCTGGTTGAGATGCTCCGCCAAAAGACAATATCTATGAGTAACGAGATACCGTGAGCCCCGTGGAGCGACACGGCGCGTTTCTGCTTTGTGTCATTTAAAAGTCTATTCCCGTAGCTTTTGAGGCGGAATAAGATACTGGCCCTACCACCTTATACCCTGCCTTATTAGAACCCTCTTAAATTACTACTCTGAACCTTGTGACTGTTGCTTGAAAATCACTTAGTTTTTGCCTTTATGCTCCTGAAACGTTATTTTAGCACTATAGCCGCCAGTTGGCCTTTATAGGACATTAAGCTAAGATTTGGCTACCCGGTTTGTGGCTAACTTCTCACGTTAAGAGGTCCTCCGAAACATAGACACCATAAGCCACCGTGCATCATATACTACAGTTGGCCTTTCGCATGCTCCTCAGGCTTCCGCAGAATAGCTGTCAAATTGGGCCGCTAGAAGGCAACAATGTCAGAGGCGCTCGGCGACCATCAGTCAGACATCTCAATCAGAAGATGGGAAAATCGCCGTTCACGCGAACAGAAGCAACACCGCAGGCACGGTGGGTCTTAAACTCGACCTCAGCAATGCCGTACGCTGTGCCACCACTCGCTAAATTCGCTCATAAAATTGGTGCCAGCATACTATCGTTACAGGAGCTTAATATACGACTCGCCGTCGTATCTGGTTTACGCCGACAAAGTTATTGCGTCCTAGATGGATCCGCAGCAGAGCGACATGGCGGCTCTCGACCCGGCCTTATTCTGCTTGGCCGCATAATACCTCGTCTACAGACTCCAGAACCCGTGAAACGTCTGAGCTCTAAATGGTAGGCAAAACCTCTACCTTTGCCCAGGATATACGCACTGCTATCTAATATTTTGCCAAAGTCGGGCTCAATATAAATCCAGATAAGTAGAGAAATTAAATCAATATATTCACAAATCAAAGTGCTACCATCGTTGGTATTATTACATTTCCTAAAAGGACGCAAGCTGACCGTTTTTCACCAGACGTTTTAAATATTGTTGCGCGTTACGGTATTACGGGCATTATGCCAAAGCCATTTAATTGTGCAAACTGTGAGCCTACGTCGCCCACCGCTTATTCATATTAAACACGCCACAGGTCAGAGCAACTGCGACGAACAAGAAGCATGAACGCCAAAAGTCTACTGATGATAAAGTCCAAGACAAACTAAGTCGTGTCCAACTAATTTAAAAGCAAACGATATCGTGCAGAAGATCCTTGACAAAGCTAGTGTTAGCCATCGCTACTATTCTATTCAATTCAAGGTAGATATTTATAAATATGGTTATTCACAAAAATCCTGTATTTAATATATACAATGCACAAGAGAAGAGGCACAGATTACAATTTACCCCACAATAGCGCGCAATTGTATCACTGCGTGATTTATGTAATAGTACATTATTATTATTACAATTATATCATGATTCATGGTTCTCAACATTCTCATCATGCGCCGCGAAAACATGTTGTTGATTTGGTCAGATTGTGCAACTTTTTTAGACCATATGGTTTGAGTAATGCGCAGATTGGTGTTGCGAATATTTGAAAAAATGGGAAGTCTATTCGACTAAAAGACTCATGCGTACGTTTTAATATCTGCTCTCGAGTGCCGTTCTGATATAGGTAGTAAGTCGAGACTGCTACATTTGACCTTGCATCTAAATATAACTCTCTTTTTTCAATTGCATCAATATGTTTCTTTAAATACGGCCGCCAGACTTCATAGCTGTAAATAAATTTAGAAACTACAAGACTATTATAAAGGCGGATATAGAACATTGGACATTCGATAAAAAACAACGAAATATCATGTCACATATAAGATTAGCAAACTGAACAATTTGCGTAATGTGAGAATTAAAATCTAGCTCCGGTGTTACCGTTACCCCAAGATCGCAAATGCTATTTACTCTAAGTATTTCTTCTCCATCAAGTGTGTAAACGTGGTTCTCCTTTATACAACGGCGCATTTAGGGATCGAAATTATCATATCATTTTCGGCGTTCCAATCGTAGATGAAGTCAATTGTTCTCTGTAATATCTTCCTCTCGTTCTCTGTGCCAGATGGCTCATAAAATCATCCGCACAGAGTTTGTGCTTAATGGTTTCAGGTACATATGGATATACAGTTTAATAATGGGTCTCGACATGATCCTTGAGGATCCACGCCCGGGGGACACACCACATACCGACTAGTTAGTACGCGGTTGTTGATCATCACAAAAAACTCCGATTCGTTAGATCACTTGATATCTATAAAACAGTGTGCTTGTCTTTATTTATATCAATTAGTTGCTGCTAAAGTTTTGAATGGTTTACTTTGTCAAATGCTTTATAAAAATCAAAGTAAATACAATCAAATGCCATCTTTTTGTCAATACAAATGGCCAACCTTGGACCATTTCAACTAGTTGCGTTGCTGTAGATAAACCTTTAATAAAGCTACGTTGCTGCTCGTCAAGCGCTCTCTCAGACTGCATAAAGTTAACTTATATGATCCACAAATTATTTTTTAAATCATATACATACTATTGATGATTGTGCCACAGGTCTACAGTTTTTAACATTCGAATTTGGATCCCTGTTTATGTACAGGCGAAATTACAGATTGTCGGAAAAAAACAGACAAAACACCACTTTTGTAGGACCTATCATAAATTAGTGAGAGTGGCTCAGTTATAACATGCGCCACTATTTTTTAAATAATGGAGAGACACAGTCTGGAATGAAGCTACATTTAGATAGAAGTTGATATATTTTCTTTAAGACATTATATTCTGACACAAATAAATATGGACACCTTGATGACGTTAGCTAGAGGAAATTAAGAACTTGCGTTAGATCTGCCTGGGCCACGTAAACCGAGGAGAATATACGGGCTACCCGTGGCCTACGACGTTGGCCTGGGTAGCCCAATACATTAATCACAGAAATTCCAAACGATGAGCGCAATTGCAACGCATTTGGACACCTCAGATCGCGACGCTGTACGACAAAGGACACACTTTGGACAAACTAAGACTTTTCAACTAAGGCAAAGTTTAAAATAGCGCGCCATTCCGTGCCAGGAAAAACGGTTGTCGGGCATTACCAGTACTATCTGAAGCTAACGAAAAAAAACAACTCTATTTGTTTTATTCGCATTAATGACATATACGTAGCTGTTACAAATGCTTATTACCGATGTCTTGTTCAGGAGTAAAATGTATTGCATCCAAGTTATATTTAATGTCATAAGCATACAATTATGGAGAATAAAAACAGTTTCTACGGGATCTCCGGAAGCCCTGCGGCTGACGGAAGAGATCCTTCCACGGCCGCAGCGTTGCCGCGCTGAACCTCGATCGATATGCGCTGCAACAAGTAATGCTAATTACCTGTTTCACACCTAGAAGTTAGAAGTTGAACGCCTCACCCAGCTCCTCGGCACCCTATTAGGCACTTCGAGCATGCTTGCTGCGCAGGGCTTGGGCTGCCTTTCGGTGCACAGACACAGGTGTTCTTGCGGTGATGAAGTGGATGCTTTGGGCCGCCATGATCTAACGTGCGGACGGAGCACAGGGCGTCATGCCAAGCATTTAGCCCTCAATGACACTCTCAGTCGAACCCACAGAACAGCGAGTCTAGCAGCTTGCTGATTCCGAACGCCCCGATGGTAGTACCCCCCCCCCCCTCCCTCCTTTTAAGAATGGAAGAATAGGCTTCCACCGTGACTAGCTTCTTAGCCCCTTTAATGGTCAGCAAAGGTGCGTCTCAGACGGGACACGCGGCTCGCTTAACGGAAACCAACAAACGCCGAAAATACGCATGGATACAGCACTCTCCCGATAGGTCATTTCGAGTCGCTAAGCGGATTAACCCTATTCACTGCCCACCTCATAACCAGAGTTGGCAAAAACATCGAGCTTGCTACTAGTGACAAAAAGACGGGTATTTTTTCTTCCAGAGGTCGTCCTTTGACGTGCAACATGCCAATGCGGCTGGCGTACTGGACTTATTGATTTACTTTTTCGATTAGTCTGGCGCGGGTGACTAGATTTAAGGGGGCCAGTTGTCTATATACGTGTGCATGCGTATGTTACTAGGTGATTGCGAATAAATAAACAAATCTAACATTTGCAGCAGAAGCTATACTCTGTGTCTAGCTCAACTGCAACCTCTAAAAGATGTACAGGTGACTTAAAACTCTGGCGGTCAATAACTCAGACTAAAGTAGTAAAGGCGAATAAAAGAATCAAACATACACAATGCGGCGCCTGCTCGCAAAGAGCGTATGCAGCCATTGCACTATTGTCTTCCTGCTGCATATAGTAACGTTAATTATACATATATATATATATATATATATATATATATAGCTAGGTGGACCAGGTCAAGCCTGGACCTAAACGCCTTGAGTTATGCCCCGAGCGAGCTATGCACATGTTCTAACATCACAAATGTGTATTTGAATATACATAAATAAATAATGATGAAAAAAAAAAAAAATATATATATATATATATATATATATATATATATATGTAATATATATAAGCACACTTTGATAATATAATAATTATACTTTGATCTTAGCCGAGAACCTTATTGGTAAACCTGACTACCCCCATGCCGCATGTGCAACTCGGGAGAGGTTGACGATGTAAGGCACTGTCACAGATGCTGTGCATTGTTCAATAGCTGAGCGAAACCTACTACCTTGGAACCTAAGACTGGGAAGTTTCCTGATATGTAAAAGCCTGTGTAGAGGTGCTGATAAAGGATAGCGAGTCGTTGTGTATGGTAAAAAGCAAAGAGAACGGCTGAATTTTAGGTGTTTGCGAAATCCACACTATCATGGCTTTAACAACGACGTCAAGTGTGCCTCATGCATTCAACCAGTTAATCTCGAAAGAAAAGAAAAAAAAAATATATATATATATATATATAGTGTGCATAATGAAACAAAATACAAAGTTGACAGGGTAGAACGCACCGACCGGCCCACACATGTGCTGGTATCTAGCCCGACCACTGTCAATGGTCCTTGACAAAACCTCGATTACGCGAAGGCCACGTACTGCATCTGCCAGCCGGATGCGATGTTTGTGCTTCTATTGTGTTCCGAGAGATGTCAAGATATGTTCGCCCGCATTCTCGTTCTTCTTCTTGTTTGACGTTGTTTTTCTTGCTATTGCAACCGTTGTCATTACTAGTGTTGTCGTCGTTTTCATTGATGTTGTTGTTGTCATCATTTTCATGTTTGATGTTGTTGTTGTTGTTGTTGCTGTTGCTGTTTTTTTGCTGTTGCTGTTGTTGTTGTTGTCTTCGTTATTGTTGATGCTGCCGTTCTTGTCTCCACCGTCATTGTCGATCGCCTTTTTCCTTTTGGCACCCAATCTGGTTATCTTGAGTGAGCGGGAACCGGGAGGCCGCACGTCGTCGTCTCTCTCTCTCCCCCCAGTCCATCCATCCGACACTGTCAAGGTCTTGCTTCTCTCTCGCCGAAATGCTATCAAGCGGCTCTTGACGGTCGCCATCGTGATTGTAGCCGGCCCCCTCTTGTTGAGAGGATTGGGGTAGACTCTTTTTGCCGGTAGCTCCCCGGCCTTTACGGCTGTGTCCGGAACATTGCATACACTTGGCGGGGGGTTCTCGGACGCGTTCTACGCGTCGCAGCTCACTACAACGACGACATCGACTGGACGCTGGCGGCAGTAACAGCGGTTGTGGGGGAGGAGAGATGTGGGGGTGGGGAGCGGGCTGGCTGAGCAGACTCAAACCTAGCCTAGTCACCTCTCTAGCAAAGGAGAGAGAGAGACTTCTGGATTCGATCTACACCAGTGTGCCTTTGAGTGCGGGGTGGGCGTCCACACGGGTGGCGTTGGCAAACCGAAGCACAAGTGAGGGCACCAAAGCATAACAACAACAACAACCACAACAACACAACAACAACAACAACAACAACAAGAACAACAACAACAACAACAACAACAACAACAACAACAACAACGACGACAACAACAACAACGACACAACGACAACAACAACAACAACAACAAACAACAACACGACGACGACGACGACGACACGACGACAACAACACAAACACAACACCACAACAACAACAACGACAACGACGACGACGACAACAACAACAACACTACAAACGACGACGACAACAACAACACAACAACAACAACAACAACGACAACGCAACGACACGACGACGACGACCGACCATGACGACGAGATGCACAATAGAAGGAGACGCGCGCATCGATGGAGGAGAACCACCACTAACTGTGGTCGAAGCAGCAGCAGCAGCAGAAGGAGGGTCGACGCAGGTCGGACAACGCAGAGACGGACGAGTGAATGGCTGCCGTGGCCAGAACTATAGCCGCCGCTGCTGCTGCTGCTATGGTGCTGCATGTTGTTGATCGAATTGACGTCTCCATTGACGATACTCTCGCGACACGGATGGCATGGCCCGTAAGGGCACGTACCGTCGTACGTGAACCAGCGCTGAACTACCTGCCTATCTATATAGGCCTTTGTGCAATCTGCATACCCACCACTGTCGACTGACTTCTTAGTGACTTTATATATATATATATATATATATATATATATATATATATATAATGTTTTTCTTATGCAAAGGCCGTAGCAACTGCTTCATTCAAAGTATCGCCCATCACTACCCATTCGTAGCTCCCATATTTTGAATAATTTATAGATTCTTTGCCTAAAAACGTTTTTGTCGTTTGTGGCGAACCCATTATCGAGCCAAATTCGTAAGGAGAAAAGCCGCTGCTTAGCCAGAGCGTGTTTTATGTTGTAATCAGATGGTGTCAAGTCTGGTCAGTGTTTCCCATCCGAAAGTATTTCCCATCCGAGCCTGCCTATGATTTCTGTTACCACTCTCGATGAGTAAGACGAGGCATTGTCATGAAGCAGTACTATATTGTGCTGTCTCTGTCGCCATTTTTGTTTTTTTCCAAACATGCTGGCTAATATCGATTATTTACTGTTGGTAACGAGCCGCAGTGACAATTTTACGTTTTTCTAGTCCCTTCAAACACAGAGCATTGTCTGTTTTTCGACACGATTTGGCCGCGCAGTTGAAAGAAATGGAGAGCCGGGTTTCGCCTAAACTTTTTTGCGCCTAGGATTCTTGAAGTAAATCTACCTTTTAGCTTCTGTTACGATTCGGTGAAGAAATGACTTCTTCTTGTGCCTAGAGAGCAGAAACTCACATGTGGTTTTCCGGTTCTCTTCGTTCGGTTAGCATATGAGGAGTCCATGTCCCCGACTTCAGGATCAATTTTATGGCTTTCAGGTGCACAGAAATGCTTTGTTGAGAGACGTTGAGAGCTATTGTTGTGTTTAGCTAGCATCCTAATCTAGCGAAGCAGTAGATTCGTGATCGTCGAAAACTCCTAGGGAGTTTTGCGTGGTTCATTCTGGGTTCCAAAACCACCGGTTTTGAACTTTTTGAACCACTAAAAAACACTAGGTGCAAACAATGGCATGGTCTTCGTAAGCTTTCTTTAGCATTCCATATGCTTCCGTCACATTTTTTTCTAGCACAAAGCAAAAGGCTATGCACATATTGGTTTTTGAGAACAAAGGTGAATGTGTTCACCACTGTTTTGAACTATGCTGTCCGGCAAAACTTGTTTCGGGGTTGGAAACTGCTGCACGACATTACAGAATGACACTAACAGCAGTACATTTTACAAATAAATTTTGGTTTTATATTGGTACCCATAGTCCATACGGATATATATATATATATATATATATATATATATATATATAGACATACGCCTTACGTATATACGTTCGTTTACATCTAGGAGTATCTTTAGGGTAACATGTCAAACAACTGACTCGTGTCCAGGCTTCCTTTTTTAAGAGAGCACTTAGGTTACATATAAGAGCCCGAGATCGCCTGGTGTACCTACTAGCGGATTCTCCTTTATCCACCGAGAACTTGCGCCACCTCTTCCAACCTACATTAGGAATCGGAATAGGTAACATCAGGGGAAAGCTCACGGAGATCGAAGTAAACTTCTTCGATACGAGAACTATTAGGAATAGCGCATGGAAGGGAACGACCCGTAGAAACCGTCACGTTCTGACCAGTATTGCTGTACAATAATTTCATACGGTTTACTTTCCATCTCTCTCTATCTCTCTTTCTTATATATATATATATATATATATATATATATTAATATCAAGCGTGCTGTATTGAAACTGCATCAATCTCATCAGGCTTTTGAGAGGGTTGGAAAATGCATAATGCACGGTCGGTGTTGGCAATCAACAACACCTAGTGTAGGACCCTCACCCACTAAAAACTCCAGTTCTCCCCACCCCCTTGCGGTTCAACAATACTTTGAGACATCATCAACCTGTTCGGATGGAACCAGACAAGTAAGTTATTAGGTAAGTCAAAAAGTTCGTCGGCTTTCTGGGACCACATTTTTGAAATTCCCGCGCTCTGCAGCAGGGCCGCCTGAGAGTGCGGCTGGAAGTTTACATTCAGGAGCAGACCCGTGGCGGCGCGACGGTAAGCCGGTTCCAACTTTACCGTTTCGTTTGCGGAATTGGCAGCTGTTTGCAATGGAGGACAAAAATACGCATTTTCGACACATTATGTTGTTCTCCTACCGTGAAGGCATAAGTGCAGCGCAAACAACCCGGAGGATATGTGCAGTCTACGGCAAAAACGCAGTACACAAATCCACAGTCGAAAAGCGATTCGCCGGTTCCAAAGCTGGAAACTTCAATCTCGAAGATGAACCGAGGTCAGGACGACCCAATGTTGTGGAGACCGACGAAGTCATAAGCCTGGTTACTTTGAACCCAGTTTTGACCATAAAATAAATTGAAGATGTAACGGGAGTCTCCCACGGAACCGTTTGGAATCGCCTCCATGATGCAGGTTTCTCGTGCAAGCGGAATATCTGGCTACTACACGACCTCAATAATAGGCAGCTTGAAGGGCGAGTCGATACCTGTCACGCACTCCTCCGGAAGAACTCGAATGAGCCATTTCTGAGGAGATTGATAACCGCCGATGAAAAATGGATACTCTACAGAAACATAACACAGAAAAGAAGTTGGGTCCCCAGAGGTTCTCAGGCCGCAGCTATCCCTAAACCCGAAATTCATCAGAAGAAGGTTATGCTGTGCTGCTGGTGGGACTGTAAGGGCGTCGTGTATTTTGAGCTCCTTCCAATGGGTCAGACGATCGACTCCGTCGTCTACTGCAGACAACTCGAAGATTTGAAGGCTGCAGTAGCAACGAAGCGCCCGGAATTGTCGAACAGGTGGGGCGTCACTTTTCAACATGATAAGGCGACACCACACAAAAGTTTGGCCACCCGGCAAAAACTGGCGGAGTTTGACTGGGATGTGCTGCCGCACCCAGCATATAGTCCCGACCTCGCACCATCTGATTATCACTTGTTCAGGTCTCTCCAGAACTCCCTTGATGGCACAACACTTGAATCTTTGGAGGCTATCAAAAATCACCTTACTCAGTATTTCGACGAGAAGGACAAAACGTTCTAAGAGAAAGGAATCATGGATCTACCGAGGCGATGGGCGAAGGTTATCGAACAAAACGGCCAATATATCATTGAATAAAAATACTGTTGTCTGCATAAATAAGGCTCTTTAAAATCGGGTAAAAAAGCCGACGAACTTTTTGACTTACCTAATATGTGGTATTTTCAAATTTCAAACTTAAACCATTTTGTTTGTTGAGTACGAGAAACCGACCACACTCATGTAGTCGATTCTTCGATTGTCGACAAACAAAATGCACGCTTGAAAGCAATGATTATTGGCGGTCATCATCTCAGTTATCATCCTGGCAACGGGAACGCACACACAACGAGAAATGGGAAATAGTCATCTTCCCCGGGCGTGTGCAGTTTATCACTTCTCTCGCGGCTGAAGTCAAATCCTGTCTTAATCGACATCCATAATAATGAAGACGTTGACGACAGCAACGCCGACGACGAAGATCGGTACGCATTGAATCCTGATTCTGACGTCCCGGTGTCTCTGGCGCGTGCTGGCGTATCACCCGCAATCTCTGCTTCACGGTGGCTTGTTGAGAGATACAGCAGTTAGGGATAGCCCGAAGACGCTACGAGAAGTAGGAAGAAGCGCGTACTCTTGTTTTATATATATATATATATATATCTATATATATATATATATATATATATATATATATATATATATATAATTTTTTCCAGTCAGTGGCTTGCAGTACCGATGATTGTAAATTGACGGGGCACAAAGGGAAGCGGTCGCCGTGCACCTATCCATATTCAGAACACTTTGCCACTGAACCGATGGTTATTTAGCCATTACTGGCCATATCTTGCGCGATGGGTTCGATTGAATGATGGGCCTGCCCGAGCCGTTCGTCTATGAATCCACTCATGTGCAGTTGTTGTTCTTTTCCCTAGGACTATGCTGCTTTTGCTCCTGTCGTTGCTCCTGCTGCCACTAGGGCCGCCGCAATTCCCAGTGAAGCTTCATAATTTTTTCTTGCTAAGGTATTATCGCAGACCGTTGTCTGTCTCGTTTGCCCCTTGCTCTCGCTTTCTTCCAAGATCTTGTGCTTCTTATCCACTAATGTTAGTTGGCCCAGGATCCCGGCGTTCGCTTTCTCTATGTTCTCTAAATCGATCTATTAGTAATCTCTCCCTTAGGTCTTATCTTGATCGTGCCGTTTTCGTTTCGCCATCGCATGCTTTAACCTAAACTCGCCCAGTTGAAAATACTCGACTTTGTTTATCTCATTTTGCTATCTCTCTCCCTTTGTGTTTCTCTCTCTCACTATATATATATATATATATATATATATATATATATATATATATATATATATATCCTAATCTCTCTTTGTAGTATCCTTGTTTCGTACGTTCTTTTACCGACCACTTCTAATGGACGTGTGTGTATGTGTTTGTTTCATTACCGTCGACTGATCGCCGTTTGCACTATCAGCACTACCAAGGACTTGTTTTGGACGCGTTTAGGCGGCCGCCGTTTATCTGGTGATTTCAGGCGTGTTGCGCCTACCAATGGCACGTACGCAGTTCAAGTCCTCCTATTGGACGCCTACATCAAGAATGCATCTCTGCCTTTCCATATATATATATATATATATATATACAAGGGTGCATCGAAAGGTTCTGATACATTCTTATTTTTAAAAATATTTAAGATGTCTACTTCCTTTAAAGCTGCTACCACCACCTGCAATACACTTGTGACATCTTTATTCTACATTTTTGAAAGGTCTTTCGGAAGCGAGTTGCTTCTGCAATTTGTTTGTTTATCTCCTCTAAAGCTCTTAACCGTATCCCTTTAAATAAAGTCATTATTTATTATATACATATTGCAAGGAATCGATAATAAGTAATTTAAACCCACTACAGTAACCATTGTGTTGGCAAAAAGTTGCAGCCAGAATGATATTACTTTTGTTTTTCTCTATGCGAGAGTTTAGGCAGGCTAGTGTGCCTATCATTGACGGGATAATAGGTGTGACTATAAATTCCCATTGAAGTTGTTTAAGGATTTCAATCAACGTAAGCTCACCGGAAAAGCGTTCCACTTTGGATCCTCAGTGTAATTGTTTTAGATGCCCTGGTCTATCCCGCCCCTCTAAGTCAATTAAGTTCTAGTATATTCGGGCTAACCCCATGGAGATTCTTAAAAATCACTACCAGGGTTAAGTAGCGCGTGGTATTTTCTATATGCAGTATATTGTTGTTTTCTCTCTCGACTGGCCGATCCCCAGTTGGGAGATACAAACATCGATACAAACAAGATAGCAAACTTACGAGGAAAGCGCTCCTGTACCACACTCAGTCGCTCTGCCCAATCCTTACTGCAGGCAGTCCAAAGTTCTAATTGCAAGGTGACTCAAAAATGCGTTGTAGAGCAGCTTGCATGAAGTTGCTCCAATTTTGTTCTTTAAGAATCTTGGTGAGTTTGTGATGATAACAAGTCGGCGGGTAAGGGACTCTACATGCGCGTTACCGGAAAGTCTTGCATCCACTGTTACACATAGGAAGAATCGTGTTTCCCTTTCCGAAGACCACCGTTTAAGTTTTGTTTGCATAGATAGCAATACGGTTTGCTGCACACCATGCGTTAAGGACAGTTACATCCTGCATCATCACCAGATGTACCTCCTCACCAGACTGCCCAACATATTTAAAAGTGCTGTTGTCAGCATAAATGATAGCCGCTCCTCATGCGGTATTTTCCATATCATTTATAAAGCATAAGAAGGCTAGAGAGCTCATGCACGAGCCCTGGGGTATACCAAGCGAAACCAGGAGCAATTCCGACCGCGTCCACAAGGTAGTGACGCCCAAGGAAGTACGCCGATAGCATTTTAATAGCGTTTCTGTCAAAGCCCAAGTACTTGAATTTGGATAGGAGAATATCGGAACGAACACTGTCAAATGCGAGTCTAAGACTTAATAAAAGGGCTGCACCAAGCAGTCCTTGTCTAACTCGAAACGTGTGATCTCCACTATCTGCATACCGGCATGATCTGTACCCCGGTTTTGCGAAATTCAAATTCGTTGCCCGAGAGCATGTTGTTGCTTTCGAGATGTCCAGTAATTTGATTAACAAGTTTTTCTCAATCATATTGTTTAAAACAGGCAGAACACTCACTGGGCGGTAATTTGACGGGTCGCTCATACTACCATCTATGAGTATCGGTACCACTCCGGCGATTTTTAAGCGGCTAGGGTATGCTGCCTCTTCTATTATGGCATTAATGATATGTGTTAGCGAGTCGGCGATGTAAGATCTTACGTGGTGAATAATGTCAGACTGCAAGCCGTCGTAGCCGGCGGCCAAATCTCCAATACCACCACGTCGAGCTAACACTTGGAGTTTCGTCACCTTTTTAAACTGAATGTCGTTGCAGAGTGCTCTGGTAGATTTTCTCTAGTGATACGCTCATTTTCGTGATCGCCTCGACGATTCAAGACAAGCGGTATCCCACACCAGACAGCAAGATGGTCGCTAACACTGAAGTTAAAATTCCTGGTGCATCAACTTTCAGATCGGTGTAGATGTGATCGAAGATGCGCTGTGGCGTCAATCTCGTAGGTTCTTGCTCAGCTGTTGTCAGCGGGCTTCGGTAGACCGAAAGGAGCTTGAAATTGCTTTTGAAAAATATCAGTAAACCCCTCCTCTTTTCGCTCTGCAGCATGAAACCCTACCATAACCATAAATATGGTAATGAACGACCTCTTCCTGGCGTAGCCGTGTTTCATTGAGTACATTATATCATGAAGGGGAGCAAGCGTTGAGGCAATTTTCCAAAATTTCTGAGTCAATATAATGCTGCGTGTATTTAAATGGACTAGGCAAACGTTTGGGGTGACGTTTACCTGAAATCTATATATATATATATAAAATATTGTGATGATTTATTAATCAATTACAATACGCTTGCACACTCGGCAGTGCTCGCCTTTATATATATATATATATATATATATACATATATAGATTGAAATATTTATTTATGTAAATGTACGTGTTTCTCGCAGAGACAGTTGCAATCCGGCGTTATGCAAGTTTTTATATATATATATATATATATATATATTAGGGCTACAAAAAAGTCTTTTCGGTTTTGGCGCTATAAAGAAAACACATGTATAGGAACCACGGGAGGTCTTATTTATTGATTTATATATTCTCCGCCGGAAGATACAACCTCTGCCCAACAATTTACAAGGTTTTCGATTCCTAAATAATTTTCCAAATTTCCAAAAAAAATCCAAAATATTCTTCCAGTCCAGAACGCACGTGTTCAATAGAAGTGAATTTTTTACCACTTAAAAAATTTTGCATCGATCTGAATAGGTGGTAATCAGATGGTGCTAAGTCGGGAGAATACGGTGCATGTGCCAAAAGTTCCCATTTTAGCTGGGAAATTTTCGAAAGGGTCTCTCTACTCACGTGGGACCGTGCGTTGTCTTGGTGGAACAGGACACCCTTCCTTGAAATTAGTGCAGGGTACGACTGCTTTAATTTTTCGTGAATCTTTTCGAGTTGTTGACAGTACACGGCCGTATTTGTCGTCTGGTTACGCGGTAAAAGTTCATAGTGCACTATTCCGCCTACATTCCACCAAATACACAATAAAACGTTTTTTTCCCTTTCGGAACTTCTCAAACCACTGTTGGCACATTCTGTCTGTACAACAGGCATCTCCAAACGATTTTAACAACTTTTTGTGAGCCTGCGTTGCACTCAGTCCATTTTTAAACTCATGGAGTAGAATCGCCCGAATTTGGCATTTTTCTACCTCAATTTTGCGGCACTTTTACGAAAAAACGGCTAAACATATTTCAAAATGGTTGAGACCAGCAGATTCTCCGCTCCTTTTTACATGAAAACAACAAAAAGTGAGCCAATGATCTATGCCTAGGCGCCGGGGCGGGCGCTGTGAAAGCCGCGCAAGCGCCAATCCAAAAAGACGTTTTTGTAGACCCTATATATATATATATATATATACAGGGTGTGACTGAGAGGTTTTTAAAGCGTGCATGGAATTGTAGAGCTCGTTAAAGCAAATATTTTTTTCCAATGGAACATGGTCTCTGAGAAGTCTTTTTCGGAGTGAGAGCGAAATTACTACAATTTGTGACATTAGTGTTTTTGCCCGACATAGGAGCATAAAATGTGCTGTTGCGAGACAACCACCCCCTAGACCGAAACTAAACACACTGCCGTGTTCCTGAGAAAATTCTGCTTCTTCCGGGCATATAAGGCCGGTCAGAAGATGCGACACGGTCGTTTAAAAGAGAATTCGTCAAAAATGAAGTTCTTTATTAGCTTTTACGCCAAATACTATACGACCACCCACGTGTTCAAAGCTAATATATTCAGCAAATGCGCATTTCATGACGATCATTTTGGTACCAAACGTATGGCAATGCGAGCTGTGGTTGCGGAGCAATTAAGATTTTTCGGAGGGCATGTCCAGATTAAGTGCATGAAAAATGAGGCGCTGTGGCTGTCGCGCGACACGTCGGCGGTAGTGAACGTCGCCACAGTCATTTTACATGCACTTAATCTGGACATGCCCTCCGAAAAATCGTAATTACTCCACAACCAACAACCACAGCTTGCATTGACATATGTTTGGTACCAAAATGATCACCATGCGCATTGGCTGAATATGTCCGTTTTGAGCGCTGTGAGTGGTTGTAGGGTTATGATTCTGAAGTATTTGGCGTGAACGCTAATAAATAACTTAATTTTTGGCGAATTCTCTTTTAAACGACCGTGTCGCATCTTCTGACCGGCCTTATATGCCCTTCGGAAGAAGCAGAATTTTCTCAGGAACACGAAGGTGTGCTTAGTTTCTGTCTAGGACTGGTTGTCTCGTTACAGCACATTTTGTGCTCCTATGTCGGGCAAAAACACTAGTGTCACAAATTGTAGTAATTTCGCTCTCACTTCGAAACAAGACTTCTCAGAGACCATGTTCCATTGAAAAAAATATTTGCTTTAACGAGCTTTACAATTTGTATATTCTATTATAAAAAAAATTCTGCAACACCCTGTATGTATATATATATATATATATATATATATTTTTTTGTGTGTTTATTATCATTATTCATATTTATTTCGTTACTTTAAGTAACGTTATCTACAATATCGAAGCACTCATGCTGAGATTCATTATGTCATGAACCTCTACATTTTCCTCTTTGTTATCGCTGATAGTGACAAATATCGTCGCAATGTTGTTGTCGGCGTGGTTTGTGGCTTGTTTATTGGAAGCCTCCAGGTGTGTAGACGAGCACATCGGCTGGCCACTGAGAAGCTGGAAAGAGTTCGATAACAGCACACCGGAGGCGAACGAAGTCATTGGGATTGGCCCATCAGCTCTTATAGTTTCTTTCCTTCTCTGCTCGTTCTTATACAAACATTTCTCATTCTTGTTTAGTAGTGCTTTACTTTCAGCGATGTTCTCGTTACAATCGCTGAGGTCTTTCTGGTTACGAATGCACATGGGGCTGTCATTGCCGTAAACACGAACATACACCTTGTTGCGATATTTCCAGCTAGCCTCGAGATTCCCAGAAGCTTTTATAGTCTAGCTGTTTTCAGTAGCTCATGGGGGTCCCTCAATGTTAATCCATTTACGTAAACGCTTATTGCCAGCTCATCGCTCATTAGCACCGGGTCTTCACGGATATGTCGGGAGACTTCTTGTCAATACAGAGATCGCTAACATCAAACTTCTTAGCTTTCGATGCCTTGTTTGCTGCGTCGTTACACATAGTAGCCTTAATCCGCGGTATCTTATCCCCACCATTGTCAACAACGGTTTTTTTTTGTATAGTGGGGTAGTACGCAACAAGCCAGGTTTACTGTGCTCTCACTTGAAATTTAAGACACGTTAAATCACTCTAGTTTGCCAGACGTATCTTTTCTTCACTAGCTGGACCAAGTCCATCTTTGCCACCGAGGTGACCAATTCTCCTTGTTTCTGATTAAACAGTTTGACCGTTTTTCCAATTTATTTGTCTGTGAATCGAACATCTTGGCTTTTTCTTCGAGTCGTTTATCCCAAAATTCTCCATCTTCTTCCTGTTCGCGAAAGCACTTCTCGTAATTCCTAATGTATGCCGCCAGCTGAAGCTCCAGCAGGGTTACTCGTTTTGTCAGTTGAGCGATGATGCTGTTGCTGTCAGCTGGCGAGTTGGTATTATGATTGCCTGTGGTAAGGGGGCTGCCATTTTGGAGTGCGTTAATGTTATTGTTGACGAAGCCATAATCCGCATCTGATGGCATACCGCCATACACTGAATTGTTCAAGTTTTCTGGGCTCAAACATTGCTTGCACAGGCATAGTTGTGAGCAAAATTTTGACTAGTCGTCGACAGCAGAAACCATGAATCCAAACTTTGCAGCCTAGACAAAGTAGGGCAATTTGGGTGTGATAAAATCGCTTGTTACAGGTACCGCGCAAGTCTTCCGACCCAGATGTTGTCCTTGGCCTAGCTGGTAGGCTCATTGTTGCCAACCGATCTTCTGGCATCACCTTTCTCACTTGAACACATTAATAATATCTAATATCTAATTTCAAGTTGCTCGAAGCCAGGGTCGGCAAAAAGGAAGGTTGCGGAAATATAGAAATCGAACTTTTCATTAAATAGAATAAAATTCAATCCAAGGTTGTCTGCTACTGCTTGAAGGTTCAATTCAAACATTTCCTGAGGGGCGTTCATTTCCTGGACATTCAACATTTTTAAACAAACTTTGCGATCCATAAAATATTAATCAAGACTGCTATTTCTGGTCCACAAAATATCCCCAATTTCATCACTATAAGCGGTTCGTAACAATTCCGCCACTTTAGAATATATGATTTGGTTTTCAACACAGAACTTGATGCAGATTTGTTGCTTCGCCTTCTTAAGTTCTTAGAACTAAACTCACACAATAAACGCCATCACCGATGGGGACGAAATTTTTCCTGTGAGCAGCCGATGAATGGTCTAGGCAAAACAAATGAGAACTCCTTGGTGGTTTCGGTTTGGCGATGAGATTCAAATTACTAGAACTTCCTAATCCTCCCTCGTACATTGATATGCGTAATAGCATTTTTTTCATATCTCAAACTATCTGTCCACATTCTGTACAAGATGCTCTAGAAACACGCCACAGCCGTTCGCCGGCCTTTATACGTAGTATAGTCTAATGCATACACGTTTCTATATTCTCGTTTTTCAGGTATATGTGTACGCCCGTACCTTATGACCCACTGGCATACTCTAAAAAACATAGACATATCCACGTATCACGACATCGATCAAGATTAACGAGGATTTACAAATAAAATAGACATAAGGCTTGTTTCATACAATCCTTTTTCCGAAAGCCGGCCCTGAACTGGATGGACGCGGCGGCGATGCAAAGCAATGCCTAGGAATGTACGTTAATTTGCGGCTACACTGAATACGGAACGCTTTGGCGTTACTGGTCTGGCTTCCTGTAATCGTTGAGGTTTTCTTTGCTTCTACAATCCGTTTCGCTGTATCTACTATCAACGCAAAAACTGCGAGGTGGCAGTACATCAGACAGTTCCACGGGTTTTTGGTAGGCAACTGATCTAGTCCTATTCTCCGTGAGCCACGATTACAACAGAGCACTCAGTCTGTGCTTGCGGGACAGGGTTTTGGTATTAGTGGAGCTTGGAACTACACATTAGCATCCGCGCATTATCAAATAATAATATTATGAAGATTGTAGCAACCACCCTTTTATGTAAAAATAAAGATGATTTTATGTGAATATATATATATATATATATATATATATATTCAAGTAGCTCTTCACTTCAGGGGCTCGAATTATCACAGTCGTCGCTTTCTTCTTCCTAGTCAGGGGAGAGCACCACACCAAGCACGCCGCAGCCAAGAAATCGTTTCAAATTATCTTCAACTCGCCTGCATATTGTATGTAGGTAGGCCGGTTTGCTCCGTGGCCCAACGGCTGGCCATAGTTAAAAAGGCGTTCAGTGAAGGAATGTTCTGGTTTTCCGGAGTGCTTTGGATCTCACAGTGTGGCTTCAGCCCAGTCCGACGTTGGCGCGATATGGTTGGTACGACAACGACGACTCCAATTTGGCCCACTGTGAGGTACGAACGATGGGGGCAGCGGAAGTGCAAAAAGAGTCTTCATGATCGTGTTGAAATCTAAGGCGTTTGTTCCGTTGGCTCGTAAACTCGTCGCGGCGTGGGGCTGTGCAAAACGCATCACAATTTATTTTTCTCCATGCGTAAATTAGTTTTGGGGTGGTCGCGTCTCCCTTTCCACCCCCCCCCCCCCCGCGTCTCTCTTTTTTCTCATGTTCTCTTTCACATTCTCTCATCCTTTTTCTGTTACTCTGAGCTGCTCACTCTGCCCGTTTTCCTTGTTATTTTCTATTCGAAAGCGAACAAAAAAGAAGACACCCCCGGCAGTATTACGTTCGACGTAATTCAGTCCATTCGAAATGAGATATTTAACCCGTTTGTGAGTAAGCAAGCAAGCACGCGAGCGTTGGCACACATTGCTCAGCGACGATGTTGCGTTGCTTCAGAGGTGCAAGCGGCATACCATGGCGCGATATGGCGCCTGTGTTACGGTGCCGACTCTGTAGAGCGTTTACGAGAACTAGGCCGACGACAACGGGAAACGTATGACTAACTTAGTGGTAGAAGACACACAATATATACGCTTGATTTAAGTACTGAAACATTAAAATACATGACGTGTCCAAGTGGTTCCTGTCAGCGCTTCATACGTGCACACCAATGGGTTCATTCAACGGAATATATTGATGAAATGGTGACTCTGGCACATAAAGTTGCGTGTACAATCCCGGTGCGACACTGGCGCATTAGATGCGACCTTTCTTAAGATATGCAGATTCGAGTTCTAGGTATAAGACAGGTAAAGCAGGTAAAAGAGGTAATTTTTTTTATATTTGATATAGACACCATATTTGATAACGCATAAACTGGCTCATATTCACACATTAGCAGTGCAGTAGGCAGCTCGCTCAATCAACTTCAGAAAACGCGCCTTCACCCGGACAGATTTTGGTAGACAAGCTCCCGTGCAAGACTTATTATCATCGAAGCCATCAGCACAAAGCTCTGAAGTACGACCGTCTAGTTGAACTATTACTGGTATAGCCATTTTCTACGAGGTGCATTGGTACATCGAATTATAGCGTTTATGCAAATATGTGTGTATCTGCTCTCCTGCTATATTGTGATAAAAAGAGCTATATTATTGTAGAACAATACGTTAGTAATGAAATGTATTTCTGAAACTATATCGTATGACAATATCGTTTTAGTGATGTTACATCAGATTTCACTACATTGCATTTTGTTTGCTTATATATATATATATATATATATATATATTGACGTGCACGTTAATATGTCTTTAGAATAACGGTGTGAACGTAGAAAAATGTTTCAATATATACCGTTTTAAATGCGTGCGTAAATGCGCAATCATTCAGGCAAGTGTCTTAGGTAAGTATATTAAGTAGATATAAATGGAAAGTTTGGTATCGTTTAATTAGTCATAAAATCCTTATGGGTTTATGTAAGGCCTTGTTCAAATGAGGATATTATTGCCGTCGATCTCGTATTTTTATTTAGTGCGGTAAATTTGTCTCTAGTTTAAAGCTCATCGTGTCACATGTATCTACGTCACCAGCCCTAAGAAATCTTCTTAGCTGGCATCCTAATGTACTGGATCGAGTAGATCAACAATTTATGGCAACGTGTACGGTTTTAACGAATTTATGACAAACACGTGTGGCAGTCCCGTCAAACAGGCAAACAATGTGTGTAAAAATTCAGATCAGTTATGTTTATTTTATTGAAGAGTATAATTTCCATAAGGGATTCTTGATGATGCTTTATTTTCCTCACGTTTCTGGCTAGTAAAGAAGCGTAGTGAATTTTACTCCAGTGCTGTGCATTCCACTACATGGTACTTGACGCACCTCTGCAGACAGAACCGGCATAACTTTATTTTTTAACATAAAATAAAGTTTATTTCCGTATAATACATTAGGTATATATAACCGGCACAACTTATACTCCTTAGTGTTTGAACATACCAGACAGTGATAACCATGGACTATGTACCTCGCGTATACGTGGCGACTATTACGTGCAGGACCACACTAAAGGTGCAAGACAATGGAAACGTCCAAACTCCTGACCTCCCGTCTGGCCTGTTCACTTCATATGTAATGAGAAACACCTCTCAAGCTGGTTAAAATTAATCAGCGTGAGATGGTTCCACCTCCTGTCAAGACCAAACATCAACCCTGAAACAATCGTAAGCACGAAGAGTCTTACTGCTGAGAACACGGGCAGTCTTCGGACATTTCCTACATTCCCGTAGATAAAGAGGGGGAAGTGCCGTCCGCACTGTTTCGTTCATATGCGCTGTCAACGTTGCTTCTGTGTAACGAACTTCAAGGCCAAGATACTGGAAAAAGTTAGCTAACTCTAATGGTTGGCCGCAGCAACGTATGACGTCTCTGGCAGTCAATCAACCTCCACGCCTGAATTTCATGACCTTGACCTTCCTGCCTGCTTACCTCAAGTTTATTCGAAACAAGAAACGCCTTTACCATAGAGGTGTTGCGCTTGATGACACTTAGGTCGCTATGAGCGACCCAGATATCATTTGCACACACCACCACTACGGCTTTTTGGTACCCCTGTCGGACGTAACCGACAAGGTCAGCATAAAGGACGAATAAATCCGTTGTTTCATCATCAAGGATCCAAAAGTGTATGATACTCGTCTTGATGAAGCAATTATGTTATCCAGGCTTTTATACAGATCACCCGTCTGGGGCCCGCCCAGAAGAGAATCCTGACAACGCTCTGTAGAAGGCGTGATATCGAGCCAAATGCTGTACGACTTTCGTCGCGCTTTACTTAAAAACAACAACCCACGGCTACTATCACAGCTTGTGAGCTTACATCGTGATGTGCGAAAAAACAACCGTAGAAGCCAAACAGTGCTTATACCTGATGTATCACAAGGCTTAATAGAACCAAATATATGTTTATCTGGCGTGTAGCCGCAGGATCGCAAAACAAAACGGCTTTGCAGGTCTCATTACATCCCAGCCTTTTCTCGCCTTCTAATCGGTAAATAAAGGCGTTTTCTATTATGCTCTAAAATGCATACAGCACAGTATTCTTTAGTTACACAAAGGATATATACACAATTTGCCATTTTGTTTATCGCAAATATAC